>JAGFPH010013298.1:0-26956 GCA_018207615.1 Philaenus spumarius
TATTCTGTTTGCATTTGCTTTGCCACTAATGTTGGTGAGCGGATCAAGCAGTAGCGCAGCACTATAGTTAGGGTATACAGTATTCTGTTTGCATTTGCTTTGCCACTAATGATGGTGAGCGGATCAAACAGTAGCGCAGCACTCTAGTCAGAGTATACAGTATTCTGTTTGCATTTGCTTTGCCACTAATGTTGGTGAGCGGATCAAACAGTAGCGCAGAACTCTAGTCAGAGTATACAGTATTCTGTTTGCATTTGCTTTGCCACTAATGTTGGTAAGCAGTTCAAGTAGTAGCGCAGCACTATAGTCAGAGTATACAGTATTCTGTTTGCATTTGCTTTGCCACTAATGTTTGTGAGCAGTTCAAGTAGTAGCGCAGCACTATAGTCAGAGTATACAGTATTCTGTTTGCATTTGCTTTGCCACTAATGTTTGTGAGCAGTTCAAGTAGTAGCGCAGCACTATAGTCAGAGTATACAGTATTCTGTTTGCATTTGCTTTGCCACTAATGTTGGTGAGCAGTTCAAGTAGTAGCGCAGCACTATAGTCAGAGTATACAGTATTCTGTTTGCATTTGCTTTGCCACTAATGTGGGTGAGCGGTTCAAGCAGGTGCGGAGTTATCCAGTAATAATATACAATAATATGTTTGCATGTGATTCGTTGCTTAAGTTGGTGAGTGAAGCAAGCAACGGAGGAGCCCTCTAGTAAATATTATGGCAACAAGTACTAACAAATTAGGTAAGTTGAACATGCGGATTTCACGTCTAACATTCACCATTCAGTACATGTATTTAGGTCACGCGTGTATTTGATGTTAACTATGACAAACAACTCAGCACAATAGTTAGCAAGATAATAAGTCACAGATACAAACACTGTTGACATTATCTATGATTAATGGCCGCTGTTCATAGCCGTTGATATTTCGTTAATCTGTGCACCGACCGAGACGTAAGATGAAAATGGATGGCGTACACAATTTATGCATTTGACAACATAAAAAGCAAAGTTTTAAATAAAAATCAATACCAAATAATTACGGTAGGAATTTCTAGTTTGGATATAAGGAAACCAAAATTTCTCTAAATAAAACTACAGCCACTGTGCGTGTTCCGCACGCCAATCTTCGTGATCACTAAATTGTAGGTAAAATAACTTAACGTAGCCTTATTTTAGATAGATCGTTGTCCTTGTACTTATAAACATTTAGAACTAGTGGACCCAGCAATGCTTCGCTATTGCTTGATTTAATTTAAATGGTAGTTATTCCATTTTATTACATTACTTAAGGCTCTTCTTTACCTTGAAGAAAACTCCCGAGTGTACAGTATGATTTTAATACAAAAAGGCCGTAAAATCGTTGAAACATACATTCGTTATAACGTGTTTCGGATTCTATTTATAAATTAATAATCTGGCAAACTACTTTAAGTTATAAAGAAGGCTTTACATGTTTTACGTGTTAGCTTAAAATATGGAAATTATTGCTTAAAACTCCCAAAAAATGCATTCAAAATAATCGATTTTTACTCAGTTGAACCGTTGATTAAAATGAGTTGCCGTCGATTTCTTTTAATTATGAGATATAAATAAGACAAAAGCACAAAGCCTTTAAGAACAATTTAAGATGTTTCACAACTTTTTAGGTTGAAAATCAGCGTCCGAAACACGATAGTACGAAGTGCATATTTTTGCTGTTTTACGCAAGGTATAGAAGACCCTAAGTGATCGAAATGCAAAATAGTTTTTATGCCACTTACGAATATACTACACAAATTTAGATTTATTGTTTTTTAAACCTTTATAGATAATACAGTAAACATTTTGTTTGCTTTTACCTAATCTAAAAAAAGTAATAGTTGTGAAGAATTGTAAAAAACCTGATTCTAAATTAGAACAATTGGTTGCAAATAAACGTGTTTTTTTTTTCATTGTAGGCCTGACCTAAAATTATGTTCAGTTTTTGATCCAACGCAGCTGTTTTATATGTAATTATGTAACAACCAATGTTTGAATTGAATTAAAATATAGTAAGCATTTTTAGTTGACTTTTGTTTCTGTTTGCTTTAATGTGGTCAATCAGCTGTTGGTTTTGAAGTATAATAAACTGATTATAAATGCTAAGTAAAGTTGCTATGGTAATGAATGTAAACAAACACGCGTTGCTAAGCTTTTTATACGAACAGCTGTTTTTGTGCACTATGGTCTCGAGTACATACAAAAGATGCCGTTTAGATTTTTCCAAATTTGAAACTTTTTCGGGAAACTTAGTTCGGACTATCACGAACATTTTAAAACAAATTGGTCCAGCCGTTCTCAATGATGCGCTTACAAAGGAACAGCAATTCATTTTTATTATATAGGTGTCCCAGGATGATCAGACACATTTTTGCATGGCAGATTCGGAATTAGCGACCCCAATAACCTCCGACTGTACATTTCGAGTGATTTTCTGAGCCCTTTGATTATTTGACAAAGTGCCTCCCCCCTTTGCCCCATGTGGGGTCCCAGGGTGGTGGGACATATTTTTCAAGGGAAGATTCGGAATCTGCGATCCCCAAAACCCCTATATACAAATTTGTATAAGTTTTCATGAATTCAAACAATTTTTATAAATTATGGGAAATGATGCACTTCTGCATGCACTTTATGAATGCCCAAAATGCACTTTTTGTCAGCCGACAATGTATTATATGTAGACTTTTTTCCTGAGACTTCTCCGAACACAATGCCGAAAACCGCATTTCGATCGGTGCTGTAGACAAATATTTAGGATTTATTGTCTAATTTCCCTGGTCTAATAGTGATGATGGTCAGATAAAAATTTACGTGACGCCAATCCGCCTGGCAGCCACGCCACTTCAGTGTTAAGTCTTAAGCCCTTCTTAAAACCGCCTAAGAGAAACTTTGTTAACTTTGCATTCACTACTTTGAAGCAGTCCCAAACTAGCCTGGGTTCTAAGCTGAAAGATTCCAGCACCTTGGATCCACGAGCATGACAGTATGGTGTTAACATGCTGAATTTTCTCTCGATTTTAAACTGTACTTTTATTATTGTTGAAATATGCCTTTATATCCGTTATCTAAATTGTAAAATGTTAAAAGTAGTTGTTTAGTTAGTTAGAACTATTTAAAAAACAATTCCTACTCAGTAGGCCTATTCGAAGTATAATGCATAAACTACTATAACCTAACCTGTCCCACAGAGTCAAATTCCATTAAAAAACATCTGGTGTGCACATCACACAACTTTCCTTACCAAAATACATGCTGTATCAATTACCAAATTTTTCGAGCGAGAGATTGATGATACCATTTTCGAGTTAATAGGAGTATCCGTTTCGAAGAAAGCGGTACTAACTTCAAAACGGTTAATCCCACGGACCTGATTTTGGTCTCAATCGATTTCTCACCCCCAAAAATGTCAAGGTCGATACCAAACACGGCTAGTTTAAAAAAAAGTAATTTTTGCCCCCAAAAAGGGCGTTTTTGGGGTCAATTTTTGAAAAAATGGAAAAAGTTGAGTGGGGTATCTTTTTTGACATTCTTTTGGACGCTGAATCGAATGAGACCATTTTCAAGTCGATAGGACCAGCCATTTCGGAGATACAAACAAAATAACTTGCGTTTTTGTAATAACTTTTTTCAACGAATTTTTAAGGGTATATAGCGTACATAGCGTGTTAAGGGGGTCTGAGGAGAGTATGTTAGCAAAGTTTAATCAAAATCGTTAGAGGGGTTTTGGAGTAAATACCAAAAATGTGCTAAAAACTGGTCCCACGGTAAGACACCACCTCCGATTTGCTTCAAATTTACATGGGTTTAATTGTTTACGTGATTGAAGATATCCTGTAAATATCAGTTCGATCCGTCCAGCCGTTTGCCCTGTGCACTCCGGACACACACACACACAGACACACAGACACACAGACAGACCAATTGCCAAAAATGCATTTTTTGGACTCAGGGGGCCTTGAAACGTAAAGATATTATGAAAACTCGACATCGAATTTTTGGGTCGATCGCAATACTTACCTTACCTAGTATAGGGTAAGGAAAGTAAAAATAAGCACTCGTATATTATTCCAGTAGTCGCCCGGAGGTAATCGAATACATTTATAACTTGTACCAGAAAGGAAGCTGCATATAACGAAGTAAAGATGTAACTACCATGCGGAAACATGAATAATAAAATAGTCTGTTTTACAACTGCAAGAGTTATGGCATAAACGTGAACGCTAAAAGGGTAATACACTTCGTGGTGCTTGTGTTAAGCTATGTTTCCACCGTGTTACCTTTATGGCTTTATCCACTTTGAGATGATGACTGTATATTATTATGCAGGGAGGAAAGTAGCGGTTATATAAAGTAACGGGTTCAACTGAAATAGCTTCAGTAATAAAAATAGTTAGTTGCTAATGTAGCCTACATTAGATTCATTAAGACAATAATGAAGGTGACTAAATTTATTTAGTTTCTTACTAGTAAGTCTCGTGAAAAAAAAAAACAGGCAGATTAATTAGATATTTACCAGAAATACATAATTTATGAAAATACTATTTAAAAACAACAGACATTATCTAGGCCTACCTAGTTGTGCCGAAGAAAGTTTTAACTGGTAAATGTGTACAACTATAAGTATTATAAAACATTTTTGGATTTCACAGCCTATTTGTTAAAATTGTGTATTTATATACTTCCATATATATAAAAGCGAAATACCACTCACTCACTGACTCACTCATCACGATTTCTCAAAAACTACCGAACAGATTGAAATGAAATTTGGTATGTAGCTTCCTCTAGGTCCATAGATTCTCGCTAAGAAAGGGTTTCAAAACATTCGAAATTTTAGGGGGTTTTGGGAATCAAAGTTATTAAATTACGATTTCTTCAAAACTACCGAATGGATTGGAATGAAATTTGGTAGGCTATGTAGCTTACTCTAGGGCCATAGGTGCTCACTAAGAAAGGGTATGAAAAATTTCGAAATTTTAGGAGGGGTTTGAGGGGCTCAAAGTTATTAAAATCATAATTTCAGATCTTTTATTATTATGACAATAGTGCTTTTATTATTTAAGATCTATATATATTAAAGCCAAATACCACTCACTGACTGAACACTTAAAAATAATACTATTACGTTAAAAAGACTGAAAATACCAACCACCACGGGCAACGCCGTACGGGTCAGCTAGTTATATATAAAAATAAAGATAAAAAAATACCTTTTAATTGGTTTTATTTCATATTGATATATTAAATGATTTAGAAGTTATTATTAATATTATAATGAAGAAATTAATAATCGAATATGTTTATACGTTATACGAAGACGTTCAAATGTTTTCGAAGTTAAACGAATGGGTATCTTCTTTAAATTGTATAAATGAACTTGTGCTTGATTTAATTTTAAGTGTAGTTATCCAATTTCGTTATTTGACTTAAGTAATCGAATTACAATTTTTTTTTATATCAATTAAGAATAATAATAAATAATTTTAGATTTAGAGTTTGTAGGAATTTAGTACAATTTATTTTTGTTGTATAGGGTCAGCTAATTTTATTTTAATCTCTGTGATTGTAGTGACCATATTGTCTAAAAAAATCCTGGTACTAATATGAGTAAATTGTTGCATTTTAGTACAATTAGTTCAGTAGTTTTTGAGAGTATAAAAAAAGTAAGTGGATTATTATTTAATTTTAAGGGCAGTTATTCCATTTTATCCCTTTAACTTAAGTTATCAAATTGTAAATAGTTATGTCTATCACTTAAAAATCATATTACATAATTTTAGCTTTATAGCTTGTACAAGTTAGTTCAATTTATATTTTTTTGTATAGGGGAAGCAACCCCAATTCAACCCCTTGGACTGTAGTAATTGTGACGTATACACACTCCTGGCAAGAATATGGATAAATTGTGACATTTTTAGTAAAATCGGTCGAATAGTTTTTGAGTCTATAGAGGGCAAAGAAAAAAACATTAATTTTTATACATAGAAATTTATAAATCAAATGATTTAGAGCATATTAATATTACAATGAAGACATCATTCATAATCGAATATGGTTGTGTTATACGAAGATGTACGATTTTTTCCGAAATCAAACGAATGGGTATCTTCTTTGATTTGTATAAGTATATAGATGATACAAAGTTATATTTATATTCTCTGTATAACCTCAAAACAAATCTTATAACGTATTATTATAGCATACATTAGTTCTATAACGCATATCTTAAAAAACAACTTCACAAGACATTATTCGATTGATTGAAGTTGTAAACATAACACCAAAGTATAATCTACGCTAAGTTTTGTTTAAGATGATGGGTGAAATCAGCTGTTATATTGTTAATTACGGACGTACGGACGAACACTCGTTTTTATATGAGTTGATAACGTTGTTAGCTCTGTTTCAGAAGTAATTCTACTACGCAGCTGAACAGCTTAGGTGATTCGAGCGAATTTTCAAAACTACTGTCCGCGAGCCACGAGATGGTCCCTGGACCTGCCTGTAAACAGCCATGACCTCACGCGGTATCGCCTTTTTAGCAGGCGCAAAGGCGAGTAACGGGGACTATTAATAGACTGACGCTATAGCGGAAAATAGAACGTCATATAGCATAGTATTGATATTGATCATGCATTCTTATGTTAAAATGGATTTCAGTAATTAAAACAGCAGATTTTTTCAAATTAATTCTTTTGAGTAAATGCTCAACAAAATCAGCACAAACAATACAGTAAATGAAAAAAGTGTACCTAGAGCCTACAGGCGCTTTAAATATCATCCTACATATAAATAAATTGAGTAAATTAAGTTTAAAAAATATACAGTAAAGGAGGTTCTAAAAATCAAAAAGCTATAAAGTACAATAATATTAACCAAATTTAAGTTACTGTAAAATATTTTATAGGAATGTAAGTTTATGCAGGAAGTTTATAAGTTTATACAGTTGTTGTATAATAAATGAGTTATATCAATTAAAGTTAATTTATAATCATATTTATTATAAATTGTATTACTTGATGTTTTCTTTTATTGTTATTTGTAAGGAATATAATTACACTGTTCATTAATAACTTAATTCTATCGTTTTTAAACTTATAAATCCAAAAATATTATACTATGCCAAACTGTTAGTGTTTTTTAAAACATATTATTAATATTATTTCAACACTACTAATCGGAATTATAATAACTTTTAAGCTGTTATTCTGTTAATCTATTAAAATCCATTTAGTATAATAATTAAGTAAACGTACATACGAACAGTATATATATTTTGTTCTTTCACAGCAGTAATTGCATAAATAGTTCCAATTATTGCTACTAATAATGTTATTTTTTATATACATATATTTTAAAAAACACACTGAAGAATTCCTGTTTTGTACCACGATGCCACGTTCGATTTTAAATAGCATTTGTCGAATAACGATGCTGCGGACATTCACGGCGGCTCTGTACTAGGTCGTGGCACATAGCTACAAGCGCCTTCAAACTAAATCTAGGCAAGGACTCAGGGACCATCTCGTGCCTCGCGGACAGTAAGTTTATATGTTTTAGGGTTACAACCATCTATTTTTGAAATTTGTCTACTCACGAAGGCGCTGAATAGCTGCGTGTACGAAATAATATATTAGTAGAATTAATTTCTCAGCCTCCAGCCTTCTCACAAGCGCTGCTTCGTTTCGCCCGCAGTGGAAAACTTGTTTCGCGAGTTTGCATCCGGTCCGTGCCTTGGATGAAAAGCTGCCGCTACGTAGATTTGAACTAGGTACTTTTAAAAGGTATTTTACGTTTTGATAACCTTATAGTCATGCTACAAAAAAAAAAAAAAAAAAAAAAATAAATAAAAAAATAACAAAAATAAATAAATAAAATGTGCAGAATAATCTCTTTTATATCTTTTTAGTTTAAACCACAAAAAAGAGTCATTCTTGTAGGAAAAAATCTTTGGTTGTAAATATGCCTCCAACCCCGTTCGATTTTCTTCGTTTCGTTCGCAGCGGAAATCTCGTTCCGCGAGTTTGCATCTAGAGACCTTTCAGTCTACGATAATGGACTGCGCTTAGCGAGTTTGCACCTCGAGCTTGCAGCGTTGGCTAATGGCTTGCTTTGCTTCTCCCGCAGCAGACGAACTCGCTTCTAAATCGTTTGCCCATCCGTCGGCCTCGTACAAGAAGGTGCCCAAACGGTAAAAATCCCCCACGTGGATTTTAACCGGGTACTTTTTTACTTTCTCCACCCTATACGTAGTATATTATATGGAGAAAGTATTGTTTTCGTCAAAATTTTCGAATTTGAATTTTTAGTGGAATTATTTGTTTTGGTCTCCCTGAACCCCAAAAAATTGTTTAGTGGAATTATCTGTGTTGGTGCTCTCTGAACCCAAAAATATTTTTAGTGGAATTATTTGTTTTGGTGCTCCCTGAACCCAAAAAAGTGTTTGTCTGATGTCTGCCCGTGTGTCTGTATGTCTGTTAGGATGTGTACAGAGCTGGAGACAATATCAATGGTCCGATTTTGATGAAATTTGGTATGTAGGTCTAGGTGTAGTTCTGGAATATCTCCAGGCGTTTTTTTAAATTTTTTCAAACTTTTGATTTTTAAGGGGTCTTACCCCCCAAAAATGGCAAAAAAACGAGAAAAATCTAAATTTATCAAAAAACGGCTCTAACTATTTTGATAAAATTTGGCTTATATGTAGCCCTTAATGTACACCACCATATTCAAAAAATCGCATATTTCTAAAAATTCTCGTTTAGGTAATAATAATAGCTGATTTTTGGGGGTTTTTGGCAAAAAACGGGGTTGTTTTTCAAAAGTTTTCAAAACCTTTTTTCATGCATCTATACAGGCCTAATTGACATGTTTGGTTCAAATTTGTTCGAAATCGATCCAATAGTTTAAATAATAGGCTAATAATATAATATAATATGGATGTGTGTTACATGCATCTAATATTTTCCATGGTAACATTTTCCTACTTTTGCAATTCTAAATAACCACCTCCTATGCTACTCTTGGGAAGGTATAAAGTTTCAAGTGGGAAAAAGTGTGTGGCAGTTATCTGGTACCGTTTATTACGTTTTGATTGATCTTTTAAGAACCAGATGGGCTTTGGCCTATATTATGCAGACTAATTTCCTATATTTTTTTCTCGATATAACTCCGAATAAGATTGTTTCTAGTAAAAAAAATCTAAAAAATGTTTACTTCCAGTCAAAAAACGTTCTTTCTGTTGTAAAATTTGTTTGGGCTAACGAACTCGTCCGAGGAGCGAAATAGAAGACAAACGTGTGTACCAAACGTAAACTAAATCGGAGGTAAAATGCGGCCGTTGGAGTGCGAACAAATAACGAATTAATTTTTAATGACTCCCAAAACGTGTTCTAGGGACCATGGTCGGTGCTCACTGACTACTCTCGACCTTAGATCTCACCTTACGGGTCACTGCAATAGTCCATCTTTCTTACGGAAGTTCGCCGATAATAACTCTCAGAAAGCACTTTCTCGAATTCACTAGAGACTTAGAAACATCGATGAAAATTTTAATTAAATTGTTTAACTCGCGAGTCGGTATAACAAGGGAAAAGTAAATTGGGGTGAAAATTAGGGTAAATAGTAAACGATGCAGCTAATGGGTCGGTAAGCAAATAAAAAGCGTTTCTTTGTCTCGGAGGGTTAGGAGGGTAGCTCGGGATCGTTACTAAAATGAATTCGTAAGAAAGCTAAGTTTATACTCTTTATCAAATCGTAAAGTTAAGAAATCTACTTTGTTTTTGACTTAAAGTCATGTAGTCTAACACGGATTATTAATCTATAGTTACTAAAGATTAATCTATAATTGTAAAAGTGATTAAATTATAGTTTTGGTTTCAAATTATACTAAACAATCTGCAAAAAATATGATATTCTGAATGGTTTCAATGTTTTAAAACAAAAAATTTTGTAATACCTTTGTTAGAGGAAACTATACACCAAATTTCATTCCAATAAATTCGGTGGTTTTTAAGATTTCGTGATGAGTGAGTCAGTGAGTGGGATTTGGATTTTATATATATAGATTTGTACAATTTTTACTTTCTCACTATACTATAGTATAGAGAAAGTATAGTGATCGCAAAAAAAATCGATGTTGAGATTTTTGTGGAAATATCCGTTTTGGGACCCCCTGAGTCCAAAAAAGTGGTTTTTGCAAAATGTCTGTCTGTATGTCTGTATGTATGTCTGTATGTATATCTGTATGTCTGTATGTAGACAAAGCTAGAGAGAAAACTATTCGATCGATTTCAACCAAATTTGCACCAGACATGTCCAGTACGCCTGTATAGATGCACGAAAAATGGTTTTGAACAATTTTGAAAAACAACCCCCTTTTTGGCCAAAAAACCCCCAAAAAATCAGTTATTATTATTTTATAAAAAAACGGCTCTAACGATTTTGATTAAATTTGGCTTATTTGTAGCCTTTAATGTGCCCTACCATATACAAAAACCCGCATCTTTCTAAAAATTCTCGTTTAGCTAATAATAATAATAATAACTGATTTTTGGAGGTTTTTTGGCCATAAAGGGGGTTGTTTTTCAAAATTTTTCAAAACATTTTTACGTGCATCTATAAAGACCTAATTGACGTGTTTGGTACAAATTTGTTCGAAATCGATCGAATAGTTTTCTCTCTAGATAATAATAATAATATTTATTAGTTAATCGCCTACTTTAATAAAAGTATACAAAGCTAGACAGAAAACTATTCGATCGGTTTCAACCAAATTTGCACCTGACATGTCCAGTACGCCTGTATAGATGCAAGAAAAAGGGTTTTGAATAATTTTGAAAAACAACCCCCTTTTTGGCCAAAAACCCCCCAAAAAATCAGTTATTATTTTTTTATTAAAAAACGGCTCTAACGATTTTGATAAAATTTGGCTTATTTGTAGCCTTTAATGTGCCCTACCATATACAGAAACCCGCATCTTTCTAAAAATTCTCGTTTAGCTAATAATAATAATAATAATAACTGTTTTTGGGGGTTTTTTTTAGCCATAAAGCGGGTTGTTTAAAAAAAAATTTCAAAACCATTTTACGTGCATCTGTGAAGACCTATCTGACGTGTTTGGTGCAAATTTTTTCGAAATCGATCGAATAGTTTTCTCTCAAGATAATAATAATAATAATAATATTTATTAGTTAATCTCCAACTTTAATAAAAAAACTCTCCTACCCCACCCTACAAGTCTCAGTGAATCTGTTTAGTAATTTAAATGTATTTGTGAGAAAGTATGTGCCAGTTCCTGGTACCGTTTATTATATTTAGATTTGTCCAGTTTTTGGCAAGTTAATAATTGTGTTATATCGATTGCTATTTACCGTATGATTTGCGGTTCGATATCCTGTAAATTTACAATTTTATGCAAATCTCTCGATTGTAAGAAACAATCCTGTCGTTCTCGCAAACACTCTACCGTACTGCGCATTCGTCAGGATCCAGGATACCACCACCCCGATCCAAGTGCGTTTGTCCTACAACATTAAAGTATACAATAAACTGTTTGCATTTGCTACGCTGCTGTGATTGGAGCGAAGCGAAATAAATGCTCACAACCTTAGAGCGGGACCATGTAAGTTATAATTTGTCGGTTCTGGGAATTGGACAATCATTGGACAATCCTGACGTCATCAATGCACCACTTTGATTCTTGACCTTTGAATGGTCAATGTTTAAAAAAATGTATTGCTGCCATTTTTAATTGGTTTTTAAGTTTAAACTTGATGAACAAATCACACAAGTTTTATCTATATATATAAAAGCGAAATACCACTGACTCACTCATCACGATTTCTCAAAAACTACAGAACGGATTGAAATGAAATTTGGTATGCAGCTTCTTCTAGGGCCATAAGTGCTCACTAAGAAAGGGTTTGAAAAAAATCGAAATTTTAGGGGGGTTTATGGATCAAAGTTATTTAATCACGATTTCTTCAAAACTACCTAACGCATTGGAATGAAATTTGGTATGTAGCTTCCTGTAGGGTCATAACTGTTCACTAAAAAAGGGTTTTAAAAAAATGGAAATTTTAGGGGGATTTGGGGGGTAAAAATGACTAAATCTCGATTTCTCCAAAATTACCGAACAGATTGGAATGCAATTTGATATGTAGCTTCCTCTAGGGCCATTGGCGCTCGCTAAGAAAGGGTTTAAAAAATTTCGAAATTTTACTAGGGGTTTGGGGGATTAAAGTTACTAAAATCATAATTTCAGATCTTTTATTATTATGACAATAGTGCTTTTATTATTTAAGATATATATATATATAAGCAAAATACCACTCACTGACTGAACATTTAAAAAGAATAAAATTACGTTAAAAAGACTGAAAATACCAACCACCACGGGCAACGCCGTACGGGTCAGCTAGTTTTTATTGTACAACCCAATTGCACTACAATTATTTAATTAAATAGCGCCATATTGGAGCTGTTACGTCAATTGTTTAGTTTGCTGGCATATGTGTTCTATTATAACTGTAACATATGATCAATAAACGAGATCCGAGTGTGTTCATTGTGAATTGTGCACGTTATTATAGGCCAATTACAGACATTATATACTGGACAGTGCTCACTGTGAATTGTTGTAATTATTACCATATTATATGTCCGTTACTGTCAAATGTGAACAGCCATTCATTGTGTCAGCATTATCTCGTACTGAATGCATCCAGCGTAGCAAACAAAAATCGGAACATTCAAATTTTCGTTGAACTTATTAACGAATCAATGAGTAGGTTATTGTATATTTATTTTAGGGGAACGGAGTGGTGCAGAGGTTTAAGGCACTCGTGCATTCAGTAAATAACTCCCCCCCACGACAGAGTTTCTTCTTCACCCTGTGGAAAACTGCGAGTGTACAGTGTGATTTTAATAAAATTGGTCCGAGTACAGTCAGTAAACTCGCAGTTGCGCAGGGGGACGGACTACGGTGGACTGAAAACACGAGTATCAGCGTCTGCTAATCGCCAACTCACCGTTCCCCTACTCCGAGCACCATCCGATACAAAGAGAATGAAAAGTGGGAAGACGTTAACAGTTTGGCTAGTAGCGCCACAGCCGGCTTGATTCGCAAGCCGCTAGATCGTTGAAACATGCATTCGTATTCTCGTGTTTAGAATTGAATAATCAGGGAAATAATTTTAAACTACCAAGAAAACTTTATATTTTTTAACTGTGACTTTAAAAAAAAATGGAAATAATTAATGTTTGAAACCCCACAAAAAACGTGTTACAATTTTGTTTTAACCTAATTGAAGTGTTCTTCAAAAGGAGTTGCCATCGATTTATTTCAATTATAAGGGATAAGACAGAAAATCGTAATGCGTTTAAGAACAGTTTAAGAGGTTTCACAACTATTTAAGTTGAAAAGTGGCGTCCGCAACACTTTTCCTGTACGTTTTTTTACAATTTTACTATAGGTAAAGAAGACTCTGAACCATCTAAAGTATACAGGTGTCACAAAAAAATCTTAGAGGGAGGATCGGATTGTAATACATTGATATAAATAAAAAAAATGTTCAGTAACTTTTTTTTCGAATTCGGCTTAGTTTAGTCGAAATCCGCAATTTTGTTTTTTAAAACTAAAACTCACTGTAACCCCAAAAATAGATAAGATATTGAGTCCAAATTTGATATAAGCATTTGTATGCTACAGTTTACAAGTGTACCAAGAATTTATTTTCATAATTTAAAAAATGGCGGCAGTTAAACATTTTGAACGTGGATTATTCTGAAAACCATTAACTTTACAAAAATAAAACTGTACAAGAGACAAAATATGTTTCTTTTTTATCGACAGACAAAATTGCGTTTTCATCGTTTCTGTAGGTGAAAATATAACTGAGTTATTGACAAATTATTGAAATCATCCTTTCTTGGTAATTGTCTACAACATTTAAAACCAACCTAAACCATTGCTTTCAGAGCAATTAATTTTATCTTATTTAAGCCCTGCACACACCAGAGCGATACTCCGTGCGATACCATGGTGGCTTATTAAGCCGCACACACCAGAGCGAACTGCGATACGCGATACCGAGACGAATGCGATACTGTAGCGATATTATCGCAGTAACTCTGCATGCACTGTTCGCAGCGCTTTATCGCAGCGATACCACGCGGCCAAACCATTGAACTACTCAGTTTTGTCTGTCCTGTGCACGTGTAACAACAACATGTCGTGTATCACCAAACACTTACTTGAAGTTGTTTATACATACCCGGTGCTCTATGATTTAAATCACAAGGATTATAAGAACATACGGAAGAAAGACAAGATCTGGGAGAACATCGGAAAGACACTGAATACTTCAGGTAAGTATGAAAAGTTTTACTGGTCCCAAGAAGCACTTTGCTAGCTAGGACCAAACCTTTCTTCCAGGATAGGTACTGCATAATATTTAATGAACCAAGCCTACTAATTATGTTTCGTGTGCATATAATTTTAGCCATTTTATGTTTAGTACCACCACGTGGTAAGTGTTGGTAAGGTTGTTTGGTACAGTGAGGAGGAAGCAGCTTGAGCTACAGGAAGTAGTGACGCCGTCTACCGTGGGAACGTCTGCCCTTGTATTTCAATTCCCAAGTCAACTCTTTGGTACTTTCCTTTTCAATAATGTCAGCAATCAAGCTCATCAAATCGTCAAAACATTCCTGATTAATTCTAAAATATATGTAGAATCTTTTTTCATCTTTTCTTAACTGGGGCACGAGCATATGGTACTCGCCAAATTGCAGCCGTTCTTTATTTATGTCGTGAACCCACATTTTCCTTGCTCTTTCGTCTTCTAGTACGGCTAGTAACAGCAAAGCTTCTTCTTCATCAGACGATGTCATGGTAAGTAAACACACAGTACAGTATACAAACACTAACTACAACACAACACTTTTACGTCTAGAGAGTCACACGACCACCGCACCCTACGCTCCCCTGAGGTGTACTGGCTTTCCCGCGCGTCTCTTTTCCCGCTCTGGTGTGGAAGCACCTGGTTCCGCTGCGATATTATCGCCCAAGTATCGCAGATAAAATTCTAGGAATTATATCGCGTCGCTCCAGCGATAAAGTATCGCTCCGGTGTGTGCAGGGCTTTAATGAAACTATAAGAATTCCAAAACTGTTGGTTTTAGGATAATTTTGGATGTTGTAGACAATTACCAAGAAATTATTTTTTCGATAACTCGGTTATCCTATGAACTACGAAACGAAAATCTTCCTTTTGTTTATCGTTAAATATTAATATTTTGTCTAGTGTACATTTTTTGTAACGTAATTCATTTTGGAAATTATGAAAATTAATCCTTGTTGTTTGGTACACAACACAAAATGCTTACACCAAATTTGAACTCAATATCTTTCCTAATTCTGGAGTTTTGTTAAAAATAACAAAATGGCGGATTCGAATATTTTCAATGTATACAATACCATTCTGTATAGCCCCCGCTGAGGTTTTTGGTGACATCCTGCATACAATTTCTATTTGCGATAAAGAACAATAATTTCAGAAACAAGGCGCGCTGGAAAGTGTTGTTATGGTCTT
Source organism: Philaenus spumarius (assembly GCA_018207615.1). NCBI lineage: Eukaryota > Metazoa > Arthropoda > Insecta > Hemiptera > Aphrophoridae > Philaenus > Philaenus spumarius. The sequence goes on from JAGFPH010013298.1 coordinate 15,611, forward strand.
GCCCTCCTTTAACGGCATTTATCTCATTTTATTGATTTTTATTAAGAATGTTTATTGAACGCCACCCTTATCCGTTACTATTATGTGAACGTTATCAGTGACAGCTAAAAGATTGCAAAGGAAAGTAACACTGCAACCACGATTGTTAGTCCGCTACCGAAGATAAATTCTCTACACAAAGTAGCACTTAAGGAAAGGAAATAACAACGTCTTAGAATGTATGGGGAGGGGGAGGGGGAGTTTCTTTACTCTTGCGACGTTTTTCTTGGAAGTACACAACGAACTCTTATCAGTAAATGTCTGCGCCAGTCATTTGAAACTTCTTAATCATTTAAAAACGTAAATGGAGTAAATAATGATTCCTGCAACCAACAAATTGATCAAAAATCCAATATTATTATTTGAAGACTATAACTCTAACTCTTCTCTGAGGTCTGTTTATGATAGTAAACTACATAACTCGATGTTAGTACTAAAAGTAAATCGAACACTAGTACCTAGGTTCGAGAACCAACGCATCTGTGTAGGATAGAACTGACGAGTGTTTTTAACCACTGTGTCACTATGTTTCCATAGATCGTAAAAGGAGTATAACAGTTATGTAAGAGCATTATTAGAAGGCAGAAAATATTACGATCATTTCAGTTTATTGTATTAAAGGAATTAAATATAGTTTGCTATTAATAATAATACTACTCTAATACTCTTGTATTGCAAGTATTAACCTTAGGTCAATGATTTTTTTTAAACCACATTACTTAACGCGAAGGCGGAAAATGGGGACCCCTAGGGTTCTGTCCTTGGCCCCTTTTTATTTGTAATAGATATTAATGACCTACCAGTATCTCTGCCTTACAAATCAGTCCTTAATACAGATGATACAACGTTGATTACAGCCAGTAGAAATTTAGAAGATGTAAAAGCAATGACCAACACTATGTCGGGAAGATCTGTATTCTGGTTTACTAAAAATTCACTTAGCTCTAAGCTCAATGCTAATAAAACTTCTCTGTGACAATTTACAGTCTTCTCTATGAGCAATTTACAGAAAAATCAGGACAATGAGCCAGTTAAATTATTACTAGGTATACTTCTGGATCCGTAGGTTGAATTGGTATCAGCACACAAACTATTTGTGTTCCAAACTATCTAGGGTGATCGTTTTACTGCAAAAACTCAAAACTTGTTTGGCTAAGAAAATTTTGTTGACGGCATTTTTTAATTCTCATTTAAATTACGGTTTAATACTCAGGGAAATTCATGCGCCGCAAAAAGAGTCTTTGTTTGGTAAAAGAGAGCTTTGCGCACAATGTTAGGAGTTGGTAAATTTACTTCTTGTAGAGAACATTTAATTGAGTTGCAAAAATTAACCTCGCCTAATATGTTTATTTTGCAGTGTTTGTTGCATGTCAGGGATAACTTAAGTAGTCTTGAAGCTCGTATCGAAGTCCATTCTTATGGCACAAGGAATAGAAATAATTCGACCACGCAGCTGAACCGCTGACGTGAGTTGAGCAAATTTCCAAAATTAAGTTTATAGGCCTATGTTTTAGGGTTTCAACCAACAATTTGGGAAATAGGTCTATTCACGACGGTGCTGAATAGCTGCAAAATGGTTCGCACACTATTCCGCATATTGGGAGTATCTTCAATGCACAAAGCATTGCGTGCTTCGTCCGCCAACCCCCGTATTGGAAGTATCTTCAATACACTTAGCATTGAGTGCTTCGCACGCCAACCCCCGCATTGGGAGTATCTTCTATACACAATGCATTGCAACCGCACGGTAGAATCCACCACATGGCTTTGAACCGTGTACTTCTATGGTATTTTACGTTTTGATCGATTTTGGGGGGAAAAAGCGAGCTATATGGTCGCGTAAAAAAACCAAATATGCAGAATAACATCATACATTAATATTTGTAGAAAAAACTCAAACACAAATTCATTCTCGTAGGAAAAATCTCAAAAAATAGTTACTTACGGTCAAAAAACGTGCTTCCGATTATTGGATTTTTTTATTACTAACGAACTCGTTCGAGCGACGTGGACTAAATCTGACTTAAATTGCGGCCGCTACAGGCGAACACATATATACATTTGATTTTTAATGACACTCCAAAACGTGTTCTGGTGATAATGATCGGTGCTCATTTGCTACTCCCGACCTTTTGTCTTACCATAAGGGCCACTGCAATAGCTCATTTTTCCTATGGAAATTCGCTAATAATCCAAACGGTCTACCGAAAGTCATAAATGAGCGAGTATTTTAATTAAAGAAAACAAGAACTGTACGAACTCCAGTTGTTGTTTTCTTTTGCTTCGATTGTTGGATTTCTTTTGCTAACGAACTCTTCCGAGCGACGTAGACAACCAACATGTGTACCGAATTTGAACCAAATCGGACTTAAAATGCGGCCGCTAGAGTGCGAACACATATATACATACACACATATATATATATGATTTTGAATGACACCGCAAAACGTGTTCTGGGGACCATAGTCGGTGCTCATTTGCTACTCCCGTTCATGGGCCACTGCAGTAGCTTGTTTTTCCTATGGAAATTCGCTAATAAGATAAATGTTCCACAAGTCAGACTCACAAAATCTCAAGCCCACTTTGGTCAGATTGGAGTAAGATTGTTCAATATGTTGCCAGATAATGTCAAGCACCTGCCCGGGGAAAAATTTAAAAAATGTTTTACAGTCCTGGCTCAAGGCAAAATCCTTGTGTCGTATAAAAGAATTTGATGATTCTATAAAATCCTGTCACGGAGTGTATTGAAAATATGGCACACAGCTATAGGTCTAGTGGTAGTTATTTCTGATACAATGTGTAAGTTTTCTTCGCGCCTTATATTGTATATCCATTTATATCTGTACATGTATATTGTTGTAAGCTGTTAAAGTATTATTTTTATTGTTTCAAGACAATGTCTGTTGCAGTTGTAAAATTATTTAATGACAGTTAAAATAAATATAAAATATCAAAATACTTTAACTTGCGGTCTGTGAAGGACGTACGATTATATGATCATATATTGGATGTCAACCTATCCACCAGTGAATTGAGTGTATCTACAAAGAGAACTAGCTTTGATAATTAATATTTTATAAACTAAGTTGTAACTGATTGACGCAATTCTCCAGTTTAGGACATGGAACGTAATTTGGCCATAATTATTTTGTTAAAGGCTGGTCATGACTCACGATTTACGTACGTCACACGTGGACTCACCGATCATTATAATAAAAAAACTATTAAACTGAATACAAAATTATACCTCATTCGGCAATATAACCCGAATAATACGTAACAAACTCTATTGCTGGTGCCACGTATTGGTATTCTACGTTCGACTGTCGGCATCGATCACAGATTCCATGCCTTGAATTTACCAGTTTTTGTAAAAATGTTTAGTTTAGTAGACAATCACCCATATGTTTTTATAGTTAGTAGTATAATAGGCAATCGACTATATTTTTTCAATAATCCTTTTGATCTTTAAAAATACCATAATTATCTTATAATCCGCTGTCCGAAGGTCCGACTGTCTATCCCGACACCCCAGCGGTAAAACACTCTAACACAGTACTCTTTCTAATCAGGAATTAAGACGTCCTTTACCTGTAAATTTGGAGGACAGTGATCCAGAAGCTCCAGCATGTGTTTGATGTTCTGAGCGTCTTGTATCACAAAATGAAGCTCCATGTCGAACTCTCCTCCAACCAGCTGAAAAATGAAAACAAAACATTTGTAACTAATTAAAATGTAAAAAAAAAAAAATAAAAATTTATTCGACAAACTGTCCAGTAGAAAAGGCTAGTAGGTATTGAGCCTGAACGTACTTGTAAATCAAATTCGATTGAATATGTGCGGGATGCCTTCAAACACTCGATAGTCAATTTCGCAGATGTTGCAAACACTCGATAGCCATTTCGCAGTGGGAGGAGTCAATCCCTGCCACCATCAAACTCGTCTGTGACACACCCCCAGCATGTCATCAAAGGTTAGGTTAGGTAGTCTTCGATCATGGAATCATTTTCGTTGTCTGTTATTGGTCAATTTCTTTGACAGAATGGCGTCTACTATCGAGTGTTTGATCATTTGCGTGGTTGAGACATCTAACATTCACACTATCTACCAAATGCACTATCTAGCAGTCGAATGGATCCCGTGTAAGACAAACATACTCGACGGATTATCATTACGTGAATTCTAACTTTACAAGCTTCTTCATCCTGATTCGAACCGGGAACCTTGAGCTTTGGAAGCAGGTACGCTTACCCCTCAGTTACATGTCCAAATACATCAGTGATAAGAGCAGGTGATATTGAAATTGGAGACATAAAAAAGTTAAGAACCAAATGCCCAGCAGCAGCTTCTTAATTTTGATTATAGTTTCTGAAATAAAGGGGTAATCTTTAAAAGCGTGACAAGAGTGATCAAGATACCTTTCTTCTAAAGTAACGGTTTAATTGATAAATTTAATCTATTGATAGATCCAATATGGCGACGGTATGTGATTTTATCCTAACTTTGTTGGAACGCAACCACAATCCCGGTTAACCACAAATTAGATCAACCCCAACCATAATCATTGTTAACCGCAATCACAAACATGGTTAACCGCAATCACAATCTTGGTCGACCACAACCACAACCATGGTTAATCACAATCAAAACCTTGGTCAACCGCAATCGCAACAATTGTTAACCACAACCACAACCTTGGTTACCCGCAATGACAACATTGGTCAACCGCAACCACAACCATGGTTAATCACAATCAAAACCTTGGTCAACCGCAATCGTAACCATTATTAACCCCAACGACAATCTTGGTTACCCGTAATGACAACATTGGTTAACTGCAATCACATTGTTTCCTTTGCTTATAGATTTATTATTATTAGTAGTGGACTGTATTTTCTATTAGTTAAGTAAGTTATAATCCGTTGCTGCATTAGACTGAGTTTTCATTGGAAAGTGTGCATTGTTCTTCGTCCTTTTCTTTAAAAGTGGAGCATCTTCAAGTTTGGTTTAAGAAGTAAGAAATTGGGATGTTATCTTTATATATAAAATCTCCAAATACCACTCCCCGACTCACTCATCACGAAAGCTCAAAAACCACCGAACGGATTGGAATTAAATTTGGTATATAGCTTCATCTAGTGCCGTAGGTGCTCGCTACGAAAGGTTTTTGTAACAAAAATCGCCGTAAGAAAAACATATTATAATATATTAAAATATATTATTTTTGTATTAATATACATTTAACTTTGATTTGTCTATCCGTGCAAAGCCGGATCGGGCAGCTAGTAATAAATAAGAAATCGTCAGAGTAATTATTAATCTTTATTAGAGTCTTCTTTTTTAATAGTACAAAAAGTAGTTGAGAAATGCAAAAGAGAGAAACAGATAACAGTTCACACAAAAGGAAGAAGAAAATGTAATAATAAAATAACAATTAAAACATATGATTTTCAATAAGGTTAATTCATTGAGTGCTTGATTGAATGAATCCTTAAGCCTCGTCCACACTTTCAGACTGTGTATGCAAACAATCGGCCGACTGTCGGCCGACTGTCTGCAGACTGTCTGCCGACTGTCGGCCGACTGTTTGCAGACTGTCGGCCGACACAGTTTGTGATTCGAGTCTCCGTCTTGTTTTGCGTCCACACTAGAAAGCCAGTGTTTGACGACATGGAGACTGAAGAGGACGTGGTTTTAGCTTGTGCGTGCTTTATCTTTCTAAATCATGTGGCTGATTTACCAAGGAAGAGGCGATATTATGTAGTTATTATTTAATAGTAGGCCTAGTATTAAATTTTATCGATATTATGTACATACATTTGTTCGTGTCATACAACTTATTTCAGATGCTACAATCAATGTTGTACTTGTCAAGAAAACTAATCATCGATTTAAGAAAGCTTTTATAACAATTTACAAAACAGGTAAAATTTATGTTCAGCTGTGTTTGGATAACTTTTCGTTGCATAATATTTTTTTAATATAAAAATAATTGTTTGCTGTTTTAAGTGTATTGGGAAAATCTATGTACAAAATAATAGTTGTTAAAGTATTAATTATACCAATTTTGAACACTTTTTAACAAGCAGTATGCAGTTGCATCTATGTCATATCTATTTTATAATCTGGAATAGATACATCCCACAACAATGGACGCGAATGTAGTTCCTCGATGAGTTTCATCGTCGACTCTTGATTCCACGTAGTCATTTTAACTAATAAAAACGAAAAAATCCACTAAAAATATTTCAGTGGGAATAAATCACCAGTAAACAGATCACTATGCACACGATCTGACTCTCTACTGACAACTAGAAGCTGAGGGTTTGAGTTTGAGGGTTGCATTAAGGCCACACTATACTACGGGCCGGAATGCCCCCTCCACTTAGGTAATACTAAAACACAATGTGTACCATTAAGCTACACAATATTATTACATATAAATTTGTATTTACAAATTTATTAAATCAAAATACACGCATGTATGAGTCACTTATTTAAGTTAAAATAAAATTATATACGTTCTTTACAAAAGTATAAAATGTTTAAATAAGTAATATCACTTTACAGTATAAAGTATTTTGCACATTTTGCATATAAGAATTTTGATAGTCGGCCGACAGTCTGCGTGTTTCCCGTTCGTTTGGAAAACAGAAAACATTGTCTTTTGTCTCCAGAAACACACAGACTGTCGGCGGACAGTCGGCCGATTGTCGGCGGACAGTCGGCAGACAGTCGGCAGACTGTCTCCGGAGACAAGAGAAAACACCGGAGAGACAGTCGGCCGACAATGTTTCCGCAGACAAGTCTGCAAGTGTGGACGGGGCTTTAACACACAGCTTTGGGTTACCGCAACCACAACCATTGTTAACCACAACCACAACCTTGGTTAACCGCAATCACAACCTTGGTCAACCACAGCCACAACCATTGTTAACCACAACTATAACCTTGGTCAACAACCACCATAATCATTGAAAATTGCCGTGGTTACAACCATAACCTAGCAGTTTTAAAAGAACAGAGTTTTTTGCGAAAGGACTTTAAAATATTTGAATATTTCGAAGTTTTTTATGCGTCTTTTGTTCTACGACGTATTTATTTGTTATGTTTAAAATTTTACTAATACTTCGTTATGTGGAGAGCGAAGTTCGTACAATCAGTTCCTATATAACTAGTCCAAATCCAAATTTGGATGGTCCCTACATTCAAATAAAAATTGTAATTTGCAATCGTATGACACAACTATTTCAGTTCATTTTAAAAATAAAATAAATTTACGTACAAACAATGCTTTTAATAAAAGCACATTCTGTTTATTAAACGTGGACGGTTTGATATTTTTCAAAAGTAAAACTAATTTAGTTACGTCAGCTCAGTTATTAATGCAATATTTCAAAGTTCCCTGAACAAAGCACCCCCCACCCGGTGAATTGTCCTCATAAAGAGGATGACATCAGTCCGTAAGCCTTCCAAAGCTTATTTTAATGAACTCAATAAGCCGTTCCCGGAATATCAAAAGAGTGAGAATTGACTTTAGCACGACTTCAATGATCCCTTGATTTTCTTTGTTCTGTTTTTAGGAAAGGGGATTCTGTTTTCAAATTAGTATCACCCGCTCTAAAACAGGACGGGTCTTTTCTGTTATATCCCCACATTTAAAAACTATTTTCTATAGAATGAGGATTAATCGGGCAGAACTACAATTAATAATAAAAAAAATACCTAAAAGGTTCTAACCTAACCTATTTAGTCACAGTATGTTTACCTGCATTCAACATTTAACAGTAAAATGTAAAACAACGTCGTTGTCTGCAAACATATTAGGCTAGAGTCGAATAGTAAAGTTACGCGTTTGCGATAATCCTTATCTAATATCAACAAAAACTGGAAACTTCCTTCCTTATATGTTATGGAGTTGTTATAAATAGTTATTTGGAAATTCCCGATTAATCCTCATTCTATAGAAAATAGTTTGAGAATAGAAAATAGTTTTAGAAAATTGTTTGTAAATGCGGGGATATAACAGAAAAGACCCAACAGGACGAACACTGTTCTACATATACAATAGTTACGTAATTAGGTAAATCAATGTAAATATAATTTAGTGATACAAATATTATATAATTTAATCTGTAGCAAACAAAATTGAATCAATACTAAGTAAGGACAAGTTTGTGCTTTTGTTTATTGCGATTTAGTAAAAAAAAAAAAAACTGATCCGATTTTAATGAAAATGTTTACAATGTATAAAATTTGCAGTTTTTGGTAACACGCGGACTTTTTAAAATGTGCTTAACACCTATTTAAGGCGACCCGGATTTCCTATGCATATAAATGCTAACATTTTCTCACCTAGCACTAAAGGTACATCCACCAAATATTTACCACTGTTTCAAGTGCTGTTTTGAGGATTAAAATTTTTTTTTACAAATATCTTTGGAAAACAATTTTAATAATGTGTTCAAACACTTATAATTTTTGGCTTTTAAAAGTGAATAAAATCGTTAGATATTGTAAATTCTTTATATCCCTCGGTATTAAGTTCTATTATTATGATAGGAATACATCCTGAAAATTTCATAAAATTATATTGAGCAGTTTTTGAAAAAATGTATCTTACCTCTTAAAAATATAACTTTTCGGGAAATCGAAATGAAACATAAACATAGAATTTAAACTGGTTTCTGTTAATACGTCCCCTTTTCATGGTCAGATACATTGTCATACTCTTCTTCCAACTTCCTTTCGGATAGTCTTCTAATCTTACTTGATGTCATATCACTGCTTTTTATTTTCAGTCTGACATTGCAGGCCTACTAGGCACGGCTTCATTAAACTCACAAATTGTATTTTCAGCTTTATTTTTGTATCTAAAACGACTTTACGTTTTTTATACCTTAATACTTTTAACTTTGGTATTTTAGTTTATTTATATGGCACAAAAACACAATATAATATTATCTAAGTACAACAACGTACAAATATGATAAAAATAAACACTTTCAGATGTTCTTGAAAATAACATACAACCTACTTATTGCTAATACTAACAAATTAATAACCTGCTTTGATGCTATGATAACAATATCAGTTTTCAGAACTTTGATTGCCCATTTCTTTGAAACGAAGCAAGATACTAAGCTCTAGTTTACGCAATTCTGTTTCTCTTTTAATAAGCTTTTCAATGGTGCATGACATGACCTACCTTTAAATTTGAAATTTTTAAACCCCCCTAACTCACTCAAGCCTCCCAAAATCATAAAAGTTTAGATATGTCCAAAAAATTCCTGTTATGCAACACAAGATATAAACAAAGTTTTATTAACTTATTTTCAATAACAAACATAATAAAGGGGGGGTAAAGGGACTTTATGAACACTGCTTGATAAAACATATCCCCTAATAACTACCCCCAAGTGCCTAGATCATTGCACAAAATAAATTTCAAGTTCAATTTCCGCGAAGATAGTTGGGTTTATAGCAATATTTTAGCGAAAAGTAATTCGGCTACGATTTGCATATTAATTAACAGTTTCTCAGCATTGAAATGTTAGCAAACAAGAACAAATACAACTTATAATTTGAAATTAAAGTTTCGACATATACATTGTAAAGAAATTCTACCTTTCCATTTGAAATATTCGTCCATTCAAAATACACAGTTTAATATTGAAGACGTTTACTATATCAAAACTTTCATGAAACCTATTTCTAAGTTAAATTTTAATTGACAGCTGATTAATTCTTTGAAATAATTTATAGTTTTAATTTTTAGGTTAGGGTTTTCTAAAGGAGTAGCCTTAAATTATTTTTTACTAGTAAGCGCCGGTAAAAAATCACAGGCAGATTAATTAGATAGGCCTACACATCAGAAATACATCTTAAAAAAAGTACTATTTAATAAAATAAATAAAAAAAACAATTTTTTAAAACGTGCTTTCCTAAGCATGAATAACATAAATAGACTCGAACTAAAAAGTAAAACATAGATAAAATTAATTCTTTCTCGGCGAATCTGATATTGTAATGAGACTTGATAGCTTGCAATCTTTTTTACTTTTCACAAAATAAACACACCCAAAAAGCATAGGACGTGATGTTTTCGGAACTTTACAAGAGTACGCCCATGAATTTTTAGTTCCAATCTATTTATGTTATTCATGGATAGAAAAGCATGTTTAAATAAACGGTATCAGGAAACTGACACATACTTTCTCCCTCATTATAGAAACTTAATAAAAAAATACTATTACCAATTTATTGTGATTTTTTTATTTTTAACAGTCATTTTCCCATAAAAATCCATAAAATAATGGAAAAATCAACTTTTCTCAAAAACGGCTAAAACGATTTTGATTAAAATTTTACAGTTTATAGTACTTTAGGTTATAAACCGATATTTTATGGGTTTTTATGGGAAAATTACCCTTAAAAATAAAAAATTCACAAAAATGAAAAAAACGCCTGGAGATACCGTGGATTAGTACCTCCATACCAAATTTCATCAAAATCGGACGACTGGTTTAGGCTCTAGGTCTGATAACATCCACACAGACACACAGACACACATACAGACACACACACAGACATCACTCCGAAAACCACTTTTTTAGGTTCAGGGGGACCCAAAACGGATATTTCCACCAAAAACTCAAACTCGAAAATTTTGACGAATACAATACTTTCTCCATATACTATTGTATAGGGGGAGAAAGTAAAAATTGACTTCCCTCTTATCTGAGGGTTAATGTTTTGGTTAATATACGTATGCGAGAACGCAGTCGTAACGCGATGTGCTATACACCCCGATTTGCAACGTCCACCCAACGGTTAAACGGTAATTAGTTGAAGAAAAGCACGTAAAAACAACAAATTTTATGTAGGCCTACTTAATGCCTATGCTGAGGGGATTTTCAACTCCTTTACAATTACGGAGTATTTAGATATGCTTCTATAAAACTGTAGGACTATATGTTAAAATTTTATATTATAATTATAATTATTATTATTACAATAATAATATATTGATCTATTAATTGTTTTTTATTTTATATCGATATATCAAATGATTTAGAAGTTATCAACTCTTATAAAACGAGTGCACGTACGTACATACATACGTACGTACGTGAGTAACATTATAATGCAGCAGCTGATTTCACCCATCATCTGCAATATTTAAACAAAACCTAGCGTACATTATACTTTGCAGTTATGCTTACAACTTCAATCAATAATATAAGTCTTGTGAAGTAGTTTTTTTTTTAAATGAGTTAAAGAACTAATGTAGGCTATAATACGTTT
>JAGFPH010013300.1:2135-23998 GCA_018207615.1 Philaenus spumarius
AACATTTTTTGCTATCTCTTACCGTTTTCTTACAAAACGCGCTCAAATTGGGAAAATGAAGAAATTTAAAAAATCGGAAAAATCTTTCCCGCCCAAAAGATGCATCCAAAATTTAAAATTATTAAACTCTGGCAATTTTCCCAAGAGTTTCTCGTCGAGAGCTTTAATTCAAGTATGAGGTCGAGGGGGGTACGATTACGGGAAGTGCCAAATAATTAATGTCAATGAATCAGTGTTACCGTCTAGCTTTATATAAGTAGATTATTCCTACTATAAAGAAATATTTATTATTATTTCTTTTTTAAATAGGCCCAGTTCTTTTTTTAAATTAGGCCTATGTTGTAGGTGCCAAATTTAGAATGATGAAAATTTCCTTTGAAACTGAAAAACTGCCACAGCTAATATTATAAATAATTAACAAATTTGATTTTATACAACTCAATATTTAATCATGAATTTACTATTTATACAAGTATTAGGTATTTACATATAAGTTATTTCAAATCAGATAAAATTATTCTCTTTCTCGAGTTTAAGAGTCCCTGGCTTTCTTAATAGGCAATCACTTAAATGTATACTTTAATTTATATTACAAATGAGATTATTTACTTTTACAAACTATGAAATTGCAAATGTCCAAATGGCTTATTATGAAATGGCAAGATATTACCTTAAAGTTGGTGCTTATTATTAAAAGATTTTACCACTGTTCCTATGTTTTATTTATGAAAATTGTTTTCCTCTTTCACTGATTATTACTACAAGTCCAACACATTTACTGATTTTCCGTTTTCTTTTATAAAATTTCTTACAAAATGATCAATACTTCCTTACTTAGTGGATACCAGATTAAAAGTGCCTAAAAAAAACTTTATTAAAATTCCAAACATGGCGCTCGACAATCGTCACGGCCATCAACATCACCGTGTTGAATATTTTGTTCACAACGGCACACCTTTTGGGTTACGTTCACATTTATTTTCCAATAATATTTTTTTTTTACTGTTCATAAACTGCATATCTACATATTTTAACTGTCTATTTATATATTTAATTTCGAATCACTTATTATTGTTTCTTTTTAAAATCGGGAATGTCCATTTCAATAATTCATATCATTAAGCGGACCTTACACGATCAGTAATACTGTCATTACCTGTAATGTCATTACCATCAAAAGTATTACATCATTACTCCTTCATTACTTTTTAACCTTACACGATCATTTCTAATGACATTACTTTTCTTCAGTATTCGTACGTTTTGTGTACGTATGTTGACGGGACTATGTTTAACAATGAACTGAGTAATGTCATTAATAATGATGGCGTACCCTACACGATCATTATTAATGACATTACCCCCACAACAAGCCAGTAATGACGACTTAAAATCAGAAAATCCGGATTCTCGTCATTACTAGGCATCATTCCAGTTTTGTCCCCCTTACACGGTCAGTATTAATGTCATTATTATAAAATAATGACAGTATTACTGATCGTGTAAGGTCCCCTTTATACTTCGTCGACGTCAAATTAACTCGATCGATTTCACCTGTGCTTTTATGTGTCCACTATTTAGCCTTGCATAGTCAAAGTTTATTTCACATGGTTAACATGGTTTAAATACCAAAACACCACTGCGTCTACACTTTGTCCTTGGTTATGCTACATTCTTTTAATTTTCTAAAACTTGTTACTTATTTAATTTATACACAATGCTTTTATAACAATTCTTAATATTATTTTATTTACACAAAACATGATTGAATTTACATAGTTAGGACAATGAAAATGTTCTAACAATCGCTACTTTAGGCTTGTGAATTAAACTTGGTTGTATTAATTTTATTTTGGAAAAGGTAAGTTTAGCTTAAATTTAGCTTTAGTTGGTTACAATTTATGAATTTAATTATTATTTTAAAATGCCGAAATGCTCCAACTCTTATTTACATGAATTCTTTTGAATTTCTAGGTTAGGTCTACATTAACTTTCTAGGCTTTTGGTATCATTATCTCTGGCTATGCCTATGAATCTTACAGTTCATTGTTCTTTTATTATCTAAGCCAGGACTTCTTTATACCTTTGAATTATTATAATTTTACTTGCCCTCCAGTTGTACCAAAATGTTACACTATATTTAATTATTAATTCATGGTGTTTAAAGAATACCTAAATAAATCCTTGACAAAATTCCGAAAGTATACTCGCAAAAATTAGCATATTTTTTGTTTACCGTCGGATTTTCTTGAAATTTGGATTTTAACATAAATTCAGGTGTAACCCGTGGAGGGAGTATTTTTAAAATATATGCATTCTGGGAAAATAACAGTGGTAAGTAGTCCCGTACTAACAGAAAGTTTTAATCCATTGGTGTTGTTTAATCCATAATTCATGGTGTTTAAAGAATAAATACATCCTTGAACCGAATACAAAATTCCGAAAGCATACTCGCAACAATTAGCATCTTTTTTGTTTACCGTCGGATTTTCTTGAAATTTTGTACATATAAGTGGTCGTTAGTCGTCTTGAACGTATACGTATCAAAAATATGTAATTTTGCCTTTTTAACCAATGGCATGTTTGTTGAAAATAAAAAAACTTTGAGCATCGGGTTGCAGTTGAAAAATTATCTAACTGGTTTGATCCTGAGCAGCGAGCGTTATGCCAACGCTCATCCGCCGCTTTCATCGTAGCCAGCCAACCGAGTTTCATCTAAGGAAACTCCATCAGTTAGATAATTTTCGTGCGCCGCTTGCACCTGTTACTGCCGCCTGCCGCCCATCGCTCACCGTTTGAATCGTAGCCCAGGCTTAAGCCCTGCAAAATAAATTGATTATCAACTCAAGCGCGATTAAAACACTGATCCAATGTATTTTTTGTATATGTATTTTTTAAACACATGTATTGAGATTGAGCACATAAACCATTTATTTATCAACGTGGCAACGATATTCCTGTCATCTAGTTCTCAGTGTCATCTGTCAATAGTAGTTCTGTAAATTTGTAAATACTGTCGTACTAAATAAATACTGTAGTGTAAACAGGTGACTCTGTGTCAGCTGTCAGATCGGTGTTGTCGAGGTTGAGTTGGATCAGATTTGGATGTAGGGGATTATGTTCTTCAGTTGTAAATTTTTATAATTTAAGAACCGCTTCAATTTATTTCCTTCAGTATGGTAAGAATTAGTTCAGAATGCAAATGCAGTCGAGTACGTTGTTAATTTGATTTAGTTACAACATAGGCTATCACTGTTCTCATAGGACCATCATAACCTAAAAGTATTATGGATGTTACAATTTCGAATAAGAAAAATTTAAGTTAATAACTGATTTGATCGAATTCAATTTGATAGCTTTCTTAGACCAACAAGTTATATAAATCAGGACTATAAAAGTTACTACAGCATTTATAAGTATTAAAAAGTCCTTATATTTTGTACCTTATAGGCTAAGAGATGTTAAGATGTAGCCTAGACCTAGTTGTTTAGTTTGATTCTTTCAATGTTCATAAGTAGAGGACTTACTGTACTGAAATTTCACCAAACAAATTTCAAGAACATTTTTTTTTTAAATAAAGAATCTTACCTAACCTATTGTAGATTGTAGCAAAATATTATTCTTGGTTAGTTTAATATTATTTATACAATTTGTCTTATTCGTTATTTAAATTTACAGGTTACATTTGTCAGTCAGCTATAATATGTTATCTTAATACTATAAAAAATAGACCCGTTGCTGGAAAATGATATAAAATGTCAATTTGTTTCAGGACATTTCTGCTTTCTCGGATGACAATTTTGAAGTGAAAGAATGGATTAACAAAACTTTTCGTTCAGTAGAAGCTCAAGAAAATAAAAACGTATGTTACATTTTTGTGGTATTATAGTTAAATACATCTTAATAGATATATAGCCTACCACAAACTATCTTGATTACTTGTAGACCTAGATTTTATTGTGCTTAGAGTAACTCTTACATATAGAACTTACAGCTAAGTAAAATAGCTTAATGTATGCAGATAAATTTTTCCCCTTAATTTTGATTTGTAAAACTGTTTAAAGTGAATCTAAAATATATTTTTGTGGTAAAATACCATTAATTTGGCATTAAATGATTTAGTATGCCCAATATAGTCCACCATGGCATTAGAGTGTTATGCCAGTGTATTTGACTTTGTACCAAGCTAAACCAACACTTTTGTTACTCCCGTTTTTTATGGTACTATTTAGTTCAGAAACAACTCGTTGAATATATTGCGCTTTATGTTTTGTTTTGTAATAAAAGTTTGTCGGTAAGTACTGTCTTATTTATTAAAAATGATAGTTGCACATCTGACATCATACTATCCAATTTGTACATCATTGAACACATTGAGAAGCTATGGACGTAAACAAATCAGTTACAAATGGGCTAACAAAGTACAAATCATTAAACATGTTTATAACCTTGACAGATGAAAATATTGTAAATATTAGACTCAATAATAGTGAAAAACAAAACAAACTAAAAACAGTACCGTAATCAATTTTATCAGATATACAAGAACTATTTAAAATGGGTACTACTAATTGGTTAACAAACTTTAATACTGTTCCACCCATAAGCTCATATCAAGAGTCCTCAACTACAAAAGACATATCATCTGCTAGCTACAATAAATTGTTGAGATTCTGAATACTGTATTTTGCAGTACCAACTTTTAGAATTTATTGTATTATGTTTTGTTAGATATTTCTGTATTGTACTTTTTATTATGCACTGAATTTAATGTAGGCCTAATTTGAATGCCTATTTACTTTGTTTTCAATTAATATCTCGCTTTTTATGTCCTTCAAATTTAATATCATGTAATCTATCAAATTTGAAAGTCCTGCATTGGTTCTGGTCTTAAGCATGCTTTGTTAATGGAAGTCAACTCTGTAATAAGCGATTGTAGAGGACTTCATTTTCTTTTTTTAATTTTTATTGTACAAAATAACTTAGGCCTGTACAAGCTTTTATTTCTAGTACATTTTTGTCTTTTTGGTTTAAGAGTCTCTTTCAGGTCATTTTGGCTATGTAACACTCCTATATTTCTTCGTGTTCCAAAGTTAATACTTTCAATTTTATCATTAAAGACAATTGTCATTGTGACAATTTAACCCTTTTAAGTGCCAGAACCAAAATTTAACAAATGTCTGAAAAATGCCAGCGATTTCTGCTAGACCGTTTTAAGCCATTTGGTACCGTTTTACAAAAAGGTGTGTACCGGTATACAAATCCTAATTTTTCACATAATTTGATAATTTTTTAAAAATATTGCTTAGAACTAAATTTCCTACAATTATATTTTATGCAATTGCCTTTTAGTTAATTGTAAAATACTTAAAAATATAAATATAATTCTACTTACCAATATTTTCCAAATTTTTAAAAATTTGTCATGATAAATCATACTTGAAAAAATTATTTGCTCATAACAATTGATATTACAAGAAAAAGTATTAACTAAATGTTTACAAACACACTAATTTTTGGCATTTTCTACTAAAAGTACACACAGAAACACAATTTTTAAACATCTGTGCATGGAATAGTCCCTACTAACCAGCTGATGTGCAAATGTCACGGCCTTCATTATCTTCACTATAGCCAATTAGTATTATTGAATACTATATTTTTCTGTAATCAACGTTCCTTTAAGAATATTTTGGTGTAATATTATAAAAATTTGACAGAAAATGAAAGTCTAGTAATTTTTTTTCAAGACGTCCGTATACCCGGACATTGGCATTTTTCAACAGTACAGACACCGTCCTTATATATACAGATGTTGACATTTTTCAACATTATTTTTGCCGTCCATATACCGACTTTGACATTGAAAGGGTTAAAATAAAAAGAAACAAATAAGCCTATTGCATATCTTCTGTCAAACTACAAACGATAATAATTCGGAAGACGATAAGAACCAAAATTCAAATAGGAAAATAAATATCGCCTATAGGTAGAATGGATTTTTCTACATGCAAAAAGTCTTTGGCAAAAACATAGTAAAGGTAGCGATAAGCCAGTAGAAGTACAATCTGTCATTTAAATTAGTAAAATTGACATACACGTCTGAATCATCCATTTCACGTAAAACGGAACCGCCCAATGCAGTTATAACGTTTATGATTGGTCTATTCAATCAGCTGCGATGTAAAGATACAAGTCATTCACTTTTGAAAACCATGGGTATAAAATTAAAATTATAACGTCAATCGTAATAAGTTATTCAAATATTTAATTTAATTTATTTAACTAATCCTATTTTAAAATACTAACAACGTATTCCAAGAAAAGTTTAAAGAAATGTACAAAATTTGAATCGTTAACATTTCACTTCTTTTAAATACACAGGCCTACACACAATCATATGGGAGAAGAAAGGCAGGAATTTAAAGAAATTTTCCAACTTAACAAAGAGAGCCTAATTTTGGGGACATTCTTAAAGAACCTATGGACTAAAGAAGATTGTATTTCAAGGAACAGAACCTTATTAAATAAGAACGAATTAACTATAGAATCACTAAGAAATAGAAAAATGGTTTTTTTTTAATTGTAATTGACATAAAACATTTCATAAAATAAGAGATCAGAAGACTCCTATTTGGTGAGATTAATCCAATTTTTATAACCTCATTCATTGAACTTTTAATAGTGAAACTTATTATAAAGATTTGATTTCGATATAACTGATTATTTCATGTGTAACAATTTGTGTGAACTATTTAACTTTGTTTATTCATGGACTTATATCTATTTATACTCATTTAAATATTCATCATTTCCCTGTTTATAATTTTTTTTAATTTCGTGTTAATTTTACTTTCCTTTAGACAAAACTTTGTAACCTTGATTTTGTATAATTTAATTTTTTAATTTTGGAAAAAGACCTTTTTGAGGTTAAGGTTTTCTGTGTTCTGCCGATATTAACAATTTATTAACTTTTAAATTGATTGTGTTGATTAAATATATTTACTATAATATATAGGCCTATCCTATTTCTTGATAATTATTTATGAACATTTGCCATTTATATATTTTATGTTGTTTATATAAAAAAATTGAAAAATAAATAATTTTAGCTAACCGAGATAAACTTGAGTTCTCATAATATATTAATATTCAAATAATATTACAAGATTATTGTAATATAAAATTATTACAAGATTAGCAAAATTTAAAAATACATTTATATTACATTTTTTGCAATATGTTACACTAACCCACTGTCATTTGGATATTAAGATAATCTTAATACAAACAACAGTGAGTTAGTCTGACGTACCGAAATTGGTAATACAAAATTATTTATTTGTTAGTATTTTGTATGTACTGTTACAGGCATTTGTGAATTCCATGGTAAAGAAATTACAACTTTATGTACAGCAGGTTAACAGTGCATTGGAGGATACCAGCCAGCAGGTAGGCCTATGATAAGGTTATATAATAAAATAATGTAGTTATTGTTAAACAAACAATGTTTTAAATTCAGTTTGAGAGTTTTTCTTATAATTGTGTCTGTAGTAGTAAAGTGGGTTTTTGTTTTCATAAACATTGCTAAACCAAAATAAAAGAAAACATTTTTTAATTGTCTCAACCTAACAATCTGTAGGGCTTTTGTATAGGCTAATGGTTTGTGTACCCTACTATGCAAGTTAGTTGAACAGTTTCATGGTCAGGAGGTTTCTACAAGTGCTACCTTTAGGCTTCCCTCAACATCACTAGTGTGTTTCAAACAATTTGTATTGGCTGTTAATTAATCAATGATTCGTTTATTACAGCTAGCTTCTAATTATGAATATGATGCAATTAGATTTAAAATAGAAATGTATTGAACAAGTGTGACACTAACGTCCATGTCACAGAGAAAATAATAAAATAAGAAATGAATCAGCTGTTTCCTATAATGACTAAAGATACAGAGGTTTGGTCTAAATGGATAATGACGCAATACATAAATAATATTAACCATTCTTAATTTTTATATATGCATTTCTAAATGACGCAAGGTAGTTACAGTAAAATCATTTTTTTTTTATAAATAAATAATAGCATATAAAAGCAGACTATAAAAGAAGGTAATGTAAAAGCAGACTTAAAAAACATATTAATATGTGAACGTATGTAGGATGTGAAAATTATATAAAAACTTTGTTTCAATGAGTAGTGCGTTATAAGCGAATAATAAAGCGGCAGTCGAAATTATAAACAGTTCAATAAATAGAAAATAGTAACGGGACATAACACAATTCAATGTATTGAGATCTTAATATGATAGTGTATGCAGTGATCATGGAAGCAATAAAAAGAGAGAGAGGGAAACAACTTGCGTACGTGCCTGGAGACAGGTTCTCAGCGAGAGGGTACGCGACGATACGTTCTAGAAACACAGGGACTTCTATCAAGATGGCGATATAGTTCATGTATGTTGCATGAAGCCGGCGTGTATTATTGCAAGAAAAATGTAGTTTTCTTTATAAAGTAGTGACAAATTTGGTCTCAGTATGAAGTAGATATACTTTATAGATGGAGTGATTGAAGAAATCAAAAACTGATCATGTAAATTGACTGTTTCTCGACTGATAACTTTTCGATGTGCTTTGGCGGGACTAGCGTGGGTTAGGCTTCAGAAGTGAAGTGAGTTTACGACAAAAAATCCTAGGTAAAGAACAGTGCGACAAATATATCAAGTGAAACTGTAAGTAATAATGGCCATTGGACATATTTTTAGTCTGCAGGTATTAAAATTTTTCGTTTTATTAAAAAACTAACTTCATTTAACTTCTATTGCGTCATTACTTAAG
Organism: Philaenus spumarius; assembly: GCA_018207615.1. NCBI lineage: Eukaryota > Metazoa > Arthropoda > Insecta > Hemiptera > Aphrophoridae > Philaenus > Philaenus spumarius. The sequence goes on from JAGFPH010013300.1 coordinate 10,970, forward strand.
GTATGGTTCAGGAAACTTTGTATAGTTGTAAATAATTTCTTGACTTGTTTATATATATGTATCACTATGTTTATGTTTCTTAATTGCTGTAAATATCCATTTTTGATCATGTTTGAGTAAATAATTGTTGTCTTGCTGCAATGCCTTGAATTTCTTTATATAGCCACGAGTGTCCATTTAGCCACTACTTTAATAGCCAGGTTCCCACCCCTAAGAAAATAGAATTAATTAACAAGTACTTTTCAGTGATTAGTAATTACAAGTAAATATATGCAAACAGAGCATAAGTGAGGTTATATGTGGATTATCGCAAATTATCATGATTATTATTTTTTTTTATTAAGATTATGGGAGTCAAGTGAAGGTGATTTTTAAGGTTTTAAGAGTAAGGTGAGTTGAAGTAAGGTGAAAAATATAATATTGTTCTACGTTGAAGTTGGGAGAAAGATGTTATGGAGAGTTTAGGTGGGTGATGATTTATTATTATTGAAGCAAGGCAATAGGCCTAGGAGGTACATAAGTGATTTTAAGTATTACATGAGCGACGATTTTTGTTTTTAAGGTAAATAGGTAAAGGAGGTGATGAAGAGATATTAATAGTTATTGGATAATCCACATATAGCGTTTTTATTTTGATTTAAAACATATTTTTTTAATTTTTGAACTTTTTACCGAACCCCATTTTTTTTTTTAACACAGTATAACTTATCATATTATTTTTATTTTTTGTAACCTTCCGTTACAAAATGGCTTTCCCAACGTGGGGCTGAAAAGAATATATTTTTATTTTTTGTAACCTTCCGTTACACAAGGAAAAAGTAATTCATATACTATAATATATCCTTTTATAAGTAACAAAATTAATCATATTTTGTGACAGGATTACCCCTATATGGCCTATTATTTTACAATAATTATTTTTTAGGCTACACCCACCTTATTTTTGGACCACGGTGCAATCTCCTGCTCTCCTGTTGTCGAAATTGTTATCACAGCACAAACAACAACAAAAAAACACAAAAAAGGGACGTTACCTATTCAACACGGTCGTCAAAGTTACAAAAAAAAAAAAAAAACACACACAACACAAGAAGAACATGAAATTGTCTTACGTTTTGTGAAGACTGAGATTGCACCATGGTCCAAAAATAAGGTGGGTGTAGCCTAAAAGACAGTTATTATAAAATAAATATCACCCCGCCTAAAAAGTTTAATGTCCTTAATATGGAATAAAAAGTTTAATATGGAATATTGTTACTTGAAAGTTGCACTCTGTTCTTTGCTTATATTTCACTTCAATAACTGGATCATAAATCCATTTTGAACTACAGTTACTTGTCCTCAATTTAGTATTGTGTCCCGAGAGGAAAGGAAAACAGGGGCCTCACCCTTTGTAGTTGTGTTTGGCTTCAGTGGTACAGCCCAATGAAAAAATGTAGACCTCTGTTGCTTTACTGCATACCATACATACTTTAGTATATATTGTAAATAATTATTTCCAGTACTCATTTGACATTTTATTTGAATACTTTTAGAATAGGACTAATCTACATAGGATGTTTCCAAAGTTCTGGGAATTTAGCTATAACTTTTATTATTTTGTTAATTTTCGTCAATATTACAATGTAGTTTTTCAACATAATCTCCATTTAACTGAATACATTTATCCCAATGATAAACTAATTTTTTTAAGCCATCCTCAAAGAACTTTTTTGGTGTCTCCTCAATCCACCTGTTTATGGCACGTTTTACGTAAATTAAACTTTCAAATCGAACACTGCGTAAGGGTTTTTTAAAATCTGGAAACAGATGATAATCACTGGGTGCAATATCCGAGGAATAAGGTGGGTGCGGAAGCAATTCCCATCGTAAATCTTTCAAAACATCCTTTGTTTTTCTTGCGGTGTGTGGTCTTGCATTATCCTGTTGCAATAACGGACGCTTATACAACTTCCTAGGCCGTTTTTTGACAAGTGCCTGTCGCAGTGGTCCGGATAATAAATTCGAATAATATTCTGCGTTAATTGTAGTACCTTTCGCCAGATAATCCATAAAAATAATCCCTTCGCAATCCCAGAATACAGTAAGCATTACCTTTCCAACAGACGGAAATGCACGCGTCTTAAGTGGAGGCCCTTCTTCAGGTTTGCGCCATTCTTTGGATTGACTTTTGGTCTCAGGATTGAAATAAGGAATCCACGTTTCGTCAGTGGTTATTATTCGTTGCCAAAATTCATCACCGTAACGGGCTAACAGCTCTTGAAGTTGACGGCAAGTATCAGACCTATTGAGTTTCTGTTCTGGTCCCAACAGCCTTGGCACCCAGCGTGCCGAAACCTTGCTAACGCCCAAACAATCATGCAAGATGTCATGAACTTGTCGTGTACCTATTCCTAGGCTTACACTAGTTTGACGAATAGTCATTCGTCTGTCCTCTTTCAGTAGGTCTTCGACGGCAGTAATGTTTCTTTCATTTACCGACGTGCTTGATCGCCCACTGCGTGGATCGTCTTCTAGTGATGTTATACCGGTTTTAAAACGATCGATCCACCGATAAACAGTACTTTTTAATTCTGCAGACTCACCAAATACTCCTTGCAGACGCTGAATAATTTCTGATGTTTTCACACCTTCTTTCCACAAAAAGAAAATTATTGCTCTTTGAGATTTTGCTGCGTCTTAAATGGTTACAAAACCAGTGCTATGAAAAACGCGTCTATATCAATCGAACACCTAAATCAGACTGAACAATATTGCACTAGATAGTTGCATAAACATGTCAAGACTTGTCTGGCACCAATAACATTGCCTATAAGTTCTGCGTAATTTAATTATAGAACAGTTCCCAGAACTTTGGAAACATCCCTCGTAATAAAATAAAATATTCAAATACAGAGACAGCCCAACATGAAGGCAAACAAGGTGCATTTTAGGGCACCTCTCGGCCGTCGACCATGGCTTAGAATAAATACAACACCGGCTTGGCAATGAGAGTGAATAGATAATAAGAGTCACTTATGATAAAATTATTAATAGGTTTTGTTTGATGTTTGTGCTACATGTTCAAGTAAAAACTTTAATTTTGTTTGTGAAATAGTTTTTAATATTATTTAACTAAAATGTCAGGAAGTTGGGAAAGGGACATTGTTTTTCTTTAAAATATGCATATAAAACACCTTTTTATATGCTCTGGCAGACAGTTGAATTCAGTTAGGCCTTGTCCGAAGAGTGTACCTACAGTACTTTGCCTGTTTTTGCAATGTTCAATAAAAATAATAATTAATAACTAGTTAATGGACTTTTTTGCCGCTTTCGGAAGTACTATCACCCTATTTCCAGCAAAATAAAGTAGCTAGTTTAAGTGAAGGGAAGACCCCTCTCCTGAATTTCGCCTTGGGCCCTGTAATATTTTTTTTGGGAGGGGCGGTGTTAAAATAGTTCATCACTAATCAATCAATCAATTAATTAATCTTATTAACTAGAGTGAATATTGAAAGAGTCACTGCAGTAAATTGTATTTAATAATTAATTATCGTTATTATTATTTGTTTGAGTTGTTTTGAATCGTACGTATATTTCCTAACCAACCTGGCGTCAAACAATAGAATGTGGAAAGAACACAAACCTTAAAACTTGAAATACATTATGATACAATCCAGTAGTATATGAGAGTATAACAAAGAGCTTACACAGTTAAAAACCAGGACCGCACCTTCTATTTACAGGAATAAAATAGTTAACCCAACTAATCATCTACAATTTCCTCATAGGAAGTTTTAATTTGGCCTACAAATTAAAAAATTTCTTGCTTTGCATGTGTGTTGTTCTTTCTTTTATTTTATGAAACAAAACCTTGCTTATTTACATTTTTCTTAGTTTTTTTCTAAAAGGTGAGGTAAATTTTTTATGTAAATATTGTGTCAAAGTAGTCAAAATTATAAAATAAGTGAGATGCAGTCCGTTACGGAGTTGTAACTGAGTTAAATGTAGCTAAGCAGTAATTTGTGAAATACAGTTTTCGTAGAATTTGAAGGGAGGACACGCCCCTTAAACCAGGCACATTCCTAGTATGAAGCTACTGTACTTTAGATTTACCCACTTTTACCAACATTTAGAAATAATATTATCAAATAAAACCTGAAGAATAATTTCTATGGCATGTATGTAATTTGAATGGCACTGACTGTTGATAAAGTGCAAGAGATACCATGTGGACTGTAAAATGCGCAGGTTAGGGGAAAATAGTACACTAAGGTACTGTAGTGCAAGTTTTACTCCATATCCATCAGCCACGGGCCACATGAACATTCATGAACTATATTAGATTTTAATTTGTACAAAGCATATGCAAATATTTTTAGTTATTGTACTTCATGTTTAGAAAAATATATTAGACTTGTTTTGAAAAGGACATTGTATCATGCGAATATTACGTTATCTGAAAGTCACATTTGACAACTAACCACCCTTTTTGATTATTTATAGGTTTTGCTGTTACAGTCTGAAGTTATTTGTCTTTTCACAGTTTAAATAATATTTATATTTAGTGTTATTTTATGTTTTGTTTTATATTTTATTTTAAAAGATAATTTTAATCGTTGAGTGGAATAAAGATAATTTTCCAAAATATTGTATTGCTAAAAATTGAAAAAACCTTTTTATACCTTTATTTGATCACATCGAAAAACACGCAAAAGAACATTTGTAGTTATACCTAAAGGCTAGCGCACACAGCAGCAGACGGACGGACGAAAAATCGCTCTCCTGCTTATCAAATGTGCCAACGCACACAGAAATCCATACGTCTGAATGCATATGTTTTGGAATCGTTCCGGATGCGATTTTTTGAACGTCTACATGCATACGTTTAGTATTGCGCACACTAACTCAGTTTCTCAACAGTCCCACTAGGGAGGGGCTCTAGGGTTTCTTTACCAAGGAGGAGCTGTCTGCTTTGTGTAAAACACTTGGTTGTTTCCTTGTATCTTGTTTTACGTTTTATATTTTTTAAATTCATTTTTACGTGTAAAATAGATTGACACAGTCTAATTTACGAACGCAAATTCAATCTGAATTCTGAAATAAGACTGAGAGTATTACTACATGACCTGAAAGTCTGTCCCAGCTTAAAAGAGTGCTCAATGTGAAATTATGTTATTGTCCATTACAAAATGTTTAAGGATCATCGCGAGCGTTCTTAACCCTCAAAGTGGCAGACTGCAGTCTCTCGGGCATAAATGCAACCCGCTCGAACCTTAGCGAGAATTTGCATATATTTGCATTATCGATAATTTAATCTACTTAAAATCATCCAATCGTAATAAAACTGGCACCATTAGAAAGGAAATGAATTAAACTTTAATTTTTGTATTTACAACTTTTTCATGAAACTTATATTTACATACGTAATCATCGTTTTAAAATATGCATATCGTGCTACAGCTATTTCCGCACGCGAATCTGCATACAATTGTACTGTTATTTCCCACTTCTTCAACGTTCAAGCCCACCTATTGAAGTATTTATATCGAGATTATAAAGCTACCATTGGGTTCGTCAAGATTTTATATATTTCTAATGGTGCCTTCCAATCAGATTTCATTATTTTACAGGATTTATTCAAACAATTTCTGTAAACCCTCGCGATTGGACAGTTTTACAACCAATGAAACAGCCCATTTGTCAACCGATATTACGCCTACTATATCAAATGTTTTGACAGATTGCTTTACACCGTTTTGTAGAGAAAAGACTGATCTTTCTAACGGTGGGAAGTGAACTAGAAATAACTTGTTTTTTGTTTATCTAGACGACAATGAAAAGTACATAATTAGGACATTCTAGTGAGACTGTCTGGCGCATGGGTTCCCACGGTATTCAAGTGACCCTTCCTGCCCGTAGTATATAGTCGGGGAAGTTTTATTACATTGATGTAATTTTGTTATTCAAATAAATATAACTCAAACACTTTTGTGAACTAAGATAAGTCAAGTATACCGTTCGTTTCTTTGATTTATCCGTTTATACATTTCAAACTAAGCCTAGATTTGTTAGCAGTCGTATATTTGGAACATAAAACTGGTTTTTTCAAAATAAGAAATTTGAAATTGATAAATGTTTTTATACAGTTCTATTTAGAACTAAATTACGAAACGTTTTTACGCTTACGAAAAAATTACAAGAAATGTTTACTACTTGTTATGTAGGTCTAAAGTTGAACTTTTTCCTTTCGTTACTGAACATTTTTTGTTTCTTGAGCTACAATTTAAAAAAAAAACTAATTTTTAGAGGCATATTTGAATTCTTTGAAGTTTCTTCTACAAAAAAGCTATTGAACACTTATGGATTGGGGTTCATTTACTATTTTTGGTGATATTTTAAAAATATGCTTGCAAAACGCTATAAACGGGCTTTTCAATTTTAGCTTTAACGATGCCACTTCTAGGGTTAAACAGTTTTTATTTTGTATATGTATATTTTCCGTAGTTAGCTGCGTACATGGTTTCATATATAAATTCTGTGTACGCCCATGTTATTTAGTGCTTTGATTTTTGATTAGAAGGATTACCCAATAAATTCATTTTGGTTAATACTTCCAACTTTATTTAAACCCCATTGTGTAATCTCAGTGAAAGGTGTGAAAGGCAAGAGTACAACATCATTTGACACCATCTAACAGTATACGGAAGACGAGCAGGGGAGAGAAAACATCTGCATGCTTCTGTCTGCTGTTTGCTTTGAAAAAACATCCATCCGCATGCATACGGCCGTCTGCTGGTGTGTGCGCTAGCCTTTATACCTCTTCATTTAATACAATTAAAAAATTATATATGAGCTAAAGCTGTTATAAACTTAGGAATATTACCTTCTTTTAGGCAAAATAAAATAATTACTAATTCAAAGTCAACAATTGAAGCAAAAATTATTATAATGTATATTTTAAATAAGTAACAATATTTTCTGCCAAAACAAATATAAAACTTATTTCATCGATCCTAGCAGATTTAATTTGTATAATAATTTCAACAATATATTCAATAACAAATTAATGACATTTTAAACATAAAATAATGAAAGAAACCCCATTTATCAAGAAATTATTGTAATTTAAAAATAAAATAATAAATCAACTCAAATTCAATAAGAAATTAATGTCACTTAAATATAAAATAAAGTAACAAACCGTATTCAGTAACAAATTAGTGCCATTTAAACATGAAACAAAACAAAATACAGTAGCCTACTGCTTATTTTGCTTTTTATGATGTCCATTCACTCATCTTCTGCAGCATCAGTTTTAATGTTGGCCGGTTGTGTCGCTCTTCATATGATAAAATGTATTCATGGGGAATGTACTTCATTACTTTGTATAAATCTTCGATCTTTTTTTCTTGGTGGTAAATTTTCCATTGTATACTAAGTGGTATATCAATCATCTTACTCAGCTTAAATTTTATTGACTACTGGGCTGCCAATAAACTCAGCACAACAAACAGATCCTCTTGCTTATTATATTTTATTATGTCTGTATTTACTAATAGTAAACGGTACTTTAGTAGGTCGGTTACCTGCAGACATACTCATGGGTATTTTTTTGAAGTTAAGTGGCACCAAGTCTTAAAGTCTATAATATCTTCATTTGTTACATCTGTCACTAAGTATTCAGTTTTTTCTTTTCTGCACTGCATATTAACACTATGTATTGATCTGGAGAAAATATTTAATCATATTTCCGGACTGCTCATTTAATGACACCGAATCACGGGGCACGAAGATGTGTCCTCTCACGGGATAGTATTGAAGAATTTCTTTAAAACATCCATTCTTAGAGTTAACAACAACATACATAGTGTGTGATTGCGGTTTTAGCCCCCCTACGCACCACTGAAGACATGAAGAACCTCTATTTTCTTAGGCATATAGTTTTCAATAAAAGACGGATTGTCCGGTTTTTAAATTTTGGACATTGAACATGTAGTACAAGAGTTTACGCAAATAAAACATATCCTGAACTGTCATGAAGGGTCAAGAGAAATTTTGCACAATATCAAAAACTACTATACCAGTTACTTTTGGGTCAGTGTTACTCAACTCTATAACATTCTTAAATGTGTTGTAAAATGACTTTGCTCGCCGTTTATTCACTTCAGAGGTGCGTTTTGCAACTCCATTTAAGACGAGTGATTTTATTTTAATCCTTTGCACTTTGGTATAATTTAATATAAGTCCTCCGGGATCGGATGGCCAGTAGCGCTGGTCACAGCCATTTCTTTGTCAAGTATGAACAGTTGGTGCAAGTTACGTTCCTCTCAGATCGGATGGCCAGCGGTACAGGACAAGTTAAAATCACTCGAACGACCGGATGGCCAGTAGGAGCAGACACACAAATGATCTGCATTAATTTATTTTTAGTAGTTTTATTTTGTCTGGATTGTGCTGAAACCTAGCGTCCAAATCTTAAACTAATTCCCGATTTTTTTCTGGTCTATGTTGTATCAAAACGTAGCAATATTCGTTGTATTATAACCTTACCAGCAGTTTAGTTTTACGTTGCAGTGGTCTAGGCTAGAGTTTTTAAAGTTTGAAGTGATTTAATAGAACAAAAGTTAATTAGTTTATTATAGCTTTCAAGTGTTTTTTTTTTTGTTAACAAGTTCTTGATTTTGTTTTATCTTAAATTACCTAAAAATGTTGTTAGATAAGTTGTATACAGTGGACCCAATGGTTTATTTTATTCATTAAAATATATTATAACTATATATTTACAGCTAAACGAAAAACTCACCAATAAGAATATAATATATCTACTTTTTTGTATTTAAAAATAAAAGAGTTACTATAAGCCCATGATTTTGTTAAACAAAAAATAAATACCCACTAACAACATTTCAGATTGTAGTGAAAAATAATTCAGAGCTGTTGGCGCCGCGAGGTCAAGGTGGCGGCAGAGCTGACAACAGTAAAGTAAGAGGCCAATCAGGCTGGTCATCCGAGTTGTGAGGATGTTTAATACGGTAAATATTCAGAGCTGACTGAGAATAGCAGTACTGGCCATCCGAGTGCACAGAGTTAATATTTAATTTCTCACAGTTGGAACAAACATCAATCTGGGATCTGACAAATCTGTAACCAAAATATTCATTGTAGAATTTTAATTTAATAATACCACTTCATTACTTCGTGTTTGTTGTATGTGTAGGTGCTACAGAGCTTGCCTCGAGTAATGCGTGATACGGAACTGTTACATCATGAAGCGCTTCTCCTCAGAGACAAGATGCAGTCAATTAAGCAAGAGATTGCTAAGGTAATGACAACAGGTGGTTCTCTAAACACAGTTCATCTCAGAAGTAGCAATCTTGCTTGCACGTGAAACCATTTCATTAGGCAATCATGAGTGCCTATGTTTATTATAATCATAAATAATAATAGAGAACTAATTGACCGAGCGTAAGCGAGGTATCCGTTTTAACTCGACCGTTCGGCATTTCGTCTGTGTGTCTGTATGTCTGTGTGTCTGTCTCACGATTACAGCCAAACGCCTTGACCGATATTGATGATTTTTTGCATGAATGTTCCTTAGTCCTAGGCCGAGCCATGTATATATAAGGTTTTTTCCATTTTTCATTTTTAACCCCTTAAAACAAATAAAAATGGTGGCCGGATCGTTTCTCTCAGTGTAAGCTTTTTTCCAAAGCCAGTTTGTGGCTTAATCGCAAGTCGAATTTAAAAACTAATAACATTTTGCTAATAGCAAATTAAATTCTAAACAAAATTGTATTCTTGATTTTTTTCCGTATCTCTAACGGTAAGCTCACAAAATGGCCGTAAACTTCGAATTTGTTAAAAATCGTCCAAGTTTTTGTATTTCAACCATGTTTTTATACGTTTATTATAAACCAATTCAAAAGTGGACCATAGCTTTTTTTTAGATAAAGGTTTAAAGAATTCAAAAATGCCAGTAAAAAAATTATTGAAGTAAAATTAAGAAAGTTATTAGCTCAAGAAACAATCACTTTTAGTAACGAAAGGAAAATGTTTAACTTTAGGCCTTCATAAAAAGTAGTAAAAATTATTGTAATGTTTTTCATAAATGTAAAAAAGTTTCGTAATTTAGTTCTAAATAGAATTGTATAAAAATATTTATCAATTTCAAATTTCTTATTTTGAAAACACCAGTTTTTATGTTCCTACTACAAGACTGCTAACAAAACTAGGCCTGTTTTGAATAGTAATTTAGGAATATATCATTTGCCCAAAAATGACATATTATTATAAGAAAGTGTAGAGGATAAATCAAAGAATTGAACTGTATACCTGTAAATTATCATTGTAAATTTTATAAAAGTATTTGACTTAGCTTTACTTGAATTACAAAATGAGATGAAACCTCGCGGCGATAAAGGACATACAAAAAATGACCGTAGGACACCGTTGGAAGTGTTGGTACATGGGTTGAGATCACTATCACGACGTTTTAACATCGTTTGTTTTCATTATTTCTAATATTGGAATATGATATGGAACTTAAGTTAACTTATGATACATTGTCAAGTTTGAGTTATTTAATTAAGTATGTAAATATTTAATTGTATGTTGTCCCTCTATAACACGATATTTTTAGCTATCTTACGCATTATTAACCTAAATAAAGCACAATGCCCCTAAAAGAAAATCTTTAGCAGTTAAAGCTCAAGAAAAGAAATAAAAACGAGAACTAGAAATCCCGGAATCGCGGGAATTGTAAATAATGTTTCACTGGCTAAACCTTGTGCTTACTTCCTTACTGGCACACTATTTTTAACCTAAGCTCAAAACCACATTTGTTATTTCAACGAGCGAGGTCTACTGTTCACAGAACTACTAGTATAAATTTGTTTGTACCCTTTCTTAGCAGTCTTACACCATGAATACAAAAAATATAAGAAATCCTAACTCATTTTACCTCATGAATGAAATTTATGCTTATGCTTGGAAACATTAAGGATTTGCTTGGTTAATGAATAGAAATCATAAACAAATGCTTTTATTTTCTAGCATACCCTACAGAAGATAGATTGTCCTGGAAATTTCCAAATTAAGATTAGCTTTGTTTCTAGGAGATGCTGTAATGCATCTTCGTATCATTTTAAAGGTATCATGAAGGCTAGACGAAGTTGCAGTCTTGGGATTTTAGAAAAGTTAATGTGACTAGAAAAGATTTTGAAAACAATTCGTCAACACAATTGTATCATTTTGTATCACAATTGAAAATAATTTTCAGTAGTTAAGTGATAACTTTATAGAGAATCGCATATTATAATGGCGTTAAATTATAAGAAATAATTTAGTTATAATCATACTACTAAAGTTATATTAATAACAGTTTAGTATATCCTACTAAATTTTGTCAAAATGAACAAACATTTCGTAATTTAGTTGTAAAAAGAACAGTATAAAAATATTTATTAATTTCAAATTTTTTATTTTGAAAACACCAGTTTTTATGTTCCTACTATAAGATTGCTAACAAAACTAGGCCTGGTTTGAATAGTAATTTAGGAATATATCCTTTGCCCAAAAATTAAATATAAGGAAGTGTAGAGACTAAATCAAAGAATTGAACTGTATATACTTCTAAATTATTATTTAATAAAAGTATTTGACTTAGCTTTATTTGAATCACAAAATTAGATCAAACGAATTAAATCTCTCACGGACACGTCCTATACGACGTTCTGTGAGAAAAACCTTTGGAAGTACCACTTCGGGAGCGAGAGAAAGTCGAGTTTTGAATTTCCCATTTGTCAGTATTTCTCAGCACTGTACGAACAAAACTGTTACAGTAAATATGGTTTGCTTTACACAAAACGGAAGATTGAACTTTGGTCTATAAATACATATATAAAAAAGTCTATTCAAATAATTTGTATTACAAGAGGTATCTCAAACGCAAAATGTGCTTTTTTATTGGTTAAAATCTGTTCAATTGCAAAGGTTTACAGACAATTCCATATCTTTGGAACTATACAAGTGACTTTTGATTGGATGGCAGTTTTAGAAAGTTAAAATCTTGACAAATCCAAAGATATCTCTATATTATTATCAAAATATCCTGTTCGAGCACCATTGAGCTTTAGAGAAAACTAAAATTTAAAAACTATGATACTTATGTAAATATATGTTTTAGGTAAAATTTTGTAAATACAAAAATTAAAGTTTAAATCATTTCCTTTCCAACGGGTTTTGTTTTATTGCGATTGGATGATTTTTAGCGGGTGAAATATTCAATACTAAGCAAAGTTGTCAATTGAGTAGTGTGAAACCTAGGCCAAGCGTTGAGACTGCTCAATTGAGCAGTTTAACATCTGTACATTTAATTTTTATTCATTTGCACCATTGTTTTGGGTTTGCGATAGAAAAAGCAGCACCCAAAATGAGCCCAAAAGTCTTGTAAAAATACAAAGAACCAGTCTTAAGGTGGGTTTTGCCTGGAGCGACTGATGCGATGATCACGATGCAGTGCTAAGCGATCGTCGCTTCAAGCAAAACCCACCTTTATCGTTAATTCTATATATTACCCTCAAGTAAACATTCATTAAATCAAAACGTACACCAATCTCCATTAAATAAATCATAAGCAAAAATCACGACGAAGTGCACACCTGACTCTTAACAGTGCATGGTGACCACCTTGTACATATTAATGTGAAAAACCTGTTAAAGGGTTTTGTATGTGTGTTTTATTATGTGTAGTGTATACTTATTAATGTGACTGTGTTTAAGTGATCTGGCGATGAGATCACAGATGTCAAAACCGTTAGTCTAGTAAAACCATTATAAATAAGGATTGTGACTGACCTAATAAGTTGATAAAGTTTTGTAAAAAATCACTACCCGCCACCCAATAAATAAATAACATTCAAGAAATATCTAACACTAGGGGAGACCCCTGCGTGCTCCGTACGCCAACCCCCGGTGCGACCTTCTAAAAACATATGTTATGTTTTATTTATAATAAAAGTGTAGGATTAATAATAACCTCAAAACTAA
>JAGFPH010013301.1:16316-26948 GCA_018207615.1 Philaenus spumarius
AATAAAGAGCGAAATACAGTAAAGAGCTGAACAGTAAAGAACGAAATACATTAAAGAGCTGAACAGTAAAAAGCTGAACAGTAAAAGACGTTTTATTTTATACTTGTATTTTTCGGAAATCAATTACATAACGATTAAAATTTGATGTGGCAGCTATTTTTATAGCAAGGAATATAATCGTGCTCGAGATGAAAATGATGTAAAAAGTAAAATGGTGAGTTTTGACGATTGAGAACCGATCACTAACCACGTGTGTCACCGGTGTATCTACTAATTTTTAAAGTTACTACTTGTCCGAGTTAGTGTCAAGTTTAGGTGTTTAGTATAATATTTTAAATGTGTATATTTGATAATGACTGAGAAAAAATCGAAAAGCACAATTTAAAAAAAGAAGCAACGGCAAGCAAAATCAATAAGGATTATACGACAGAACACCATAAAAATAGATAAATGTAATTGTAAAGAAGTGTTTAAATTTATAGTGACGGAAAATATCGTCAGTTTAAAAATTATTGTTGCTTGAATTTATTCCTTACAATAATTATTAATCAAGGAATGGATATGATAAATCGATACGAGAGATATTATCGATATGAGAGAGTTTCGCAACAAATAATACTAGTCATTTAGAAATCTAAATTGACAAGTATTAAGTAAAAATCAAAGTAATAAGTATTAAAATACATAAACAGTTAGTCCTGTTCCTTATTAGCGAATGCCCATATTAAAAATGACCTATTGCAGTGACCCTTATGGTGAGACCTAAGGTCGGGAATAGTAAATAAGAACAAATCATGGTCCCCAGAACACTTTCTGGAGTATCATTAAACATTTATATACTTACAATATATGTGTTCGCACTCTCAACGGCCGCAATTTAAGTCCGATTTAGTCCAAATTTGGTACACATATTGGTTGTCTGTCACTCGGAAAATCCACCAAAAGCATGTTTTTTGACCCAAAGTAGCTATTTTTTTAGATGATTGAATTAAACTTTAATGGGGTTTTATCTTAAAAAAAAATAGTAAAAGTTGGATGTTATTCTGCACATTTTGTTTTTTACACGACCTTATATCTAGCTTGGTTCCTCCAAAATCGATCAAAATACCATAAAAGTATCCTGTTCAAATCCACGTGGTCATCTTCTGATCCGAAGATTTAATAACCTAGTTCTAATGCAATCACCAGAGAACTAGAGGGACTGTTTAACATTCAACTATCTCTATCGTCGCACGACTATAACTGTAACTTGTGGTAAATAATAACAGGTTAGTTGGGTGGTACAGTATCTAGACCACAAGTAGTCCTGCTCCTAACCCTAACAGATGTATTCTTATTGGTTATCAGCAATTGATTAAAATTTCTGTATTTGTCTTCCTAACACAATCTGAAATTATGTATAAACGTTTCCAATTATTATAAGTGTTCAAAGTTCTAGGAATTTAGAGAGATATAAACATTATAATATATAAATTATGTACTAATATAGAAATAGAACCGGTAAATAAAAATGCATAAATATGATTTGTTAAAACCCATATCAAGAGTTTTATTAGTGACTGGGGGAAACCACTGCGTGCTCCGCACGCCAACCGCATTGCAATCTTCTATACACATAATCATGTTGGTTTCTTTATAGAAAAAAGGTGTAGGATTAATAATAATCACAAGGCTGAGACGGTAAATAATGTTAAATGTTCAAATCAAACTATTTCGTATATTTTATAACAGCAGTTATAATAAAGGTTAAAAGAACCAGCAAGGCTCAGGTCTACACTTTAATAAAAACCTAACCTAAAAGTAAGAAATACAAAGTTTGAAATTAGCTATTAATGGAAATATTACAGCAAACAGCTGTTATTTGTTATTTTATTCAATTGGTTGCTATGGTAATGAATGTAAATACATGTGTTGATTTATCAGTCTAGGCCTAACCTGAGAATTTTTTCCGACTAAATTTACAAATATTGAAATACAAAAATGTTTTTATCGAAATGAATTATAGCCTATGTTATTCAGGGATAGTTTAGCTTTTTATTAGTAAAACTATTTTTTCAGTCGGTTCAGTAGTTCCAGAGATTACTCCCTACATACAAACAAACAAACTTGACCTCTTTATAATATTAGTGTAGACGATAATATAGAGTTCATTGAAAGTCCTGTGATGGCTTTATTCTGAATGGTATGGGATAAA
The DNA here is from genome assembly GCA_018207615.1 of Philaenus spumarius. Classification (NCBI taxonomy): domain Eukaryota; kingdom Metazoa; phylum Arthropoda; class Insecta; order Hemiptera; family Aphrophoridae; genus Philaenus; species Philaenus spumarius. Next base: position 18,511 of record JAGFPH010013301.1, read on the forward strand.
TAGGAATTATTAGGTAGTCCAAAACATGAAACTTGGTATGGAAGTTACCCGCAATCGCCATACAGATGATAGTATACTAATGGGCATGGCATACTTGGTAAACTTGATTGTTGGATTCATCATACACTTAACATCATGGGTGTTTAGATAAAAGCTCATTTTGGTTACAGTAGTTTTTCAGAAACTTAAGTTAAATTATTAAAAGCTTACATTGAGAGAAACGGTGCGGCCGCCATTTTAATTTTATTTAGGGGTTAAAAATGAAAAATAGAAAAAAACCCACATATATATACATGGCTCGGCCTAGGTTTAAGGAACATTCATGCAAAAAATCATGACAATCGGTCAAATCGTTTGGCCGTATATAATATTTTTTTATTATAAATATGTATATTTCTTTTGCAACTAAATGCCCACATGTTGTGGAGTCATTTTATAATATATTTTTATAAATATCCTTTATAAAGCCCCATTAGTTGGAAGCCATTTTATAATATTCTTCTATTTTATGAAAAACAATTATTGATAAATATAAAATACCTTTCTTTGTATTGGCTTCAGTAGTAGCCTTATAAATAATTAACACTGGATTTCTTTTAGGGTTATAACAGTCACAATTTTTATTTTGAATTATATTTTCTTTTATATTACATATTGGCTAAATAGGCTATTTAAATAGGTTTAATGTCTATCTCGGGGTAAGGAACTCGGCTGACATGAATATGCTTTTTTACTTATTCGCCTTAATTACAAGGTTAAAATTTAATGACTTTAGATTTGCAAAATTTGGCATCATTTTAGAAGGAAATTATTGAGTTCTTATTTGGCTTTACTGTTCATGGAAATTTACTGTTCAAAGTCCGAAATGTTAATAGTAATACAGAGCATACCTATCTCTGATCGTTTTCACTGAATTTATCACTTATTTAATTGAAAAACACTGTTTTAATGAAACTTTTACTTGAGGTGTTAAATCCACAACTTTACTGTAACTCAGTTTGGCTTCTAATGCTTAAAAACCCGCGCGTCGGTTTTTTTTCATCATTTGTCTCCTTCCGCGTAATGACTACTTGGATCTTCTCGCTTCCTCTGGTTGTTGGCATAAAGTAGTACTGACATTTCACTTGATTTTTATTAATTTTTTTGAAGTCGTATATCTTATAACTGGATATCTCAGATATCGTATAGACTTTATTAGTTCGTTGTTGCCAAAATACACATATTTTTATTTATAGAAAGAATTTAACTTGAATCGCGTGTAACATCGTTAACTCAGTACAAATATGGTGTCATGTAAACAAAGGCTGATTTTAGTGACACAACATTCCACTTTACTTACATATATTTCGCTATTTATGAGCTAATTTTTCATATCGCTTTATGGCTAAATAATTACAAATGTTAATATTTTACAATAGTTTTCTGCTGAGGTTTGTGTTTTGAAATAAATACATTCTCACTTTAAAATTATTTATAACCATAGGCTACTAACAGCTGTTCCTATGTTATTTACATTTTGCGGTCCACTAGTAAACAGTGCGAATACGGATTTAATTTAATGTTGAAGTGTTTTGATAATAAATGTGGAATCTAATGAAATCTGGTTGAATAAATAAATAAAGATGGTGTTTTTTCTATTACAGGATTCTTTTCTTTATGTGTTGTGAATTTGATCGTATTTTGGAGTTTATTCCTTTGAATGGGTTATGGCATAGTTTACCTTATAATATTGGTTTGTTGTAGCTTACATTTAAACATGATCTTACAGTGTTTTTGGTTACTAGTGAAGTTAATACATGGGTACAAATAATATTGGTGTGTTTCTATACAATTTATAATTCTTAAATATTGTTTGTCAAACTGGTTAGGCTCTAGGCTATTAAATGGTTTTCTTACATAGGTTAGGTTAGGTATTTGTTTTTCTATAAAATATGTATAACGTATTGGTTGAAACTGGATCAGTTCTCTCAGTCTTTTTGGTACTTTCATTTAATAATAATGTTATGGAATTTGGACTGTTATAATGCCCTTCAAATTGATTTTTTACAAAGGGACTGAGTAAATAAATCATTTTGTAAAGTACAAATTACATCTTTGAAAACTTAACATTGAATATGGGGGTAACTTGAAATTAACATAATAACAATTCACTTAAATCTAACATAGAATGGGTTTATCATAACCTTATATACAAATTGTCTATGACCCTTTTATATTGAAATACACATAAATTAATCATATCATATCTTTGGTTCATATTGATATCTCACATTGTTAATAGGGACTGGGGACTTATATAGTTAATAAGGTTATTGTTTTTGGTAACGGGGACACATATAAAATTGTTAGTACTCTCACTTTTCTTGAATCCACAAGTCTTTATACATGGGGTAATACATTTAGTAATGGGGTTTTCATAGTCTGTACACATATATACATTTACATAGGGGAAATTACTTGGGGTCTTTGCACTTAGTTTGTTTTCACATGGGATTACATATAATTATTGTTCATACATTGAATAGATTAAATATTGTTTTATGGGAGCATAGTTTATATAGGGGATCGGTTGGGTACACAAGTTTATCATAATCACTGTGGTTGTAGTTCTTAGGGGGTACACACACATATATATAAATTTAAATTAAATTATCACAGTTCGGATACACTAGTTTATATAAAATCTGAATTCGGGATTATAACACTGGGATAACATTTGGGTTTTACACTTGAATGTTGTCTATGGGGGACACAGTATGTATATCGTCAGGATATCTGTTTACACAAGTCTAATGTGAATTTCATATAGTCATATATTATATGGTTCGTTATGGTTCGCTTTTGAAATCATTCCACTTTTTTTTTTTTTTTTTTTTTTTATGGATACATATATATATATAGGCCTATAGGGTTCTTGCCTTGTCTGGTGTTTAATTCGCATCGTTGGTAGACTGTACAGGTTGGATTTGGTGATACTCCTTGAGTATGGAAATATGGTATGGACCGTATGTTTTTTGGTCGTCGTCGATCAGCATGTATGTGGATTTTCCTATTCTTTTTGAGATTTTGAGTGGTCCCACGTATATGGTGAATAATTTGGCTGTCTCGCCATAACCAAAACTCGATTGAGGGAATGACTTGACTAGAACTAAGTCGTTCTCTTTAAATGTGGTAAGTTTATGTTTGAGGTTAAATTTTGCTGCTCTTTTGTTTTGCGTAGATCGGATTCGTGCTTTTGTTATTTCTAATTTATGTTGAATTGGGACTTGATTCTTAAAGGGGTTTTGTAATACTTCTGTCCAGAATCGATTGTTGGTCACATTTAGTTGGAGTTCATTTGGGGTGAAGCCTGTAGTTTCGTGCTGGACTTCATTTAAGAAAATGTTAATGGTAGGTATATAGTTTGCCCAACTTCTGTGGTTGTTGGCACAATATGTCCGAAGACAACGCTTTACTTCTCTGATGGGCCTCTCTGCCATATTGGACATAGGGTGGTAAACTGGGTTCAGTATATGTATGATGTTATTTTCCGCTAGCCTACTGGTCCATATCCTACTTTTAAATTGTGTCCCGTGGTCTGAAAGAATTTTGTTAGGTTTGCCGAAATTGGGGATATAATCATTAAATATTCTGTCTAACACTGCTTGTGATGTGGCACGTTTTAAATTATATAGCTTGACAAATTTCGTGAAAGTGTCCAATACTATGAGGATATATTGTACGCCTCCTCTGCTCTTTGGTAGCGGTCCTATCAAGTCTATAGCTATGAGGTCGCCTTTGCTATTACTCTTTACTCCACTTGTTTCGCCGTGTAGGGGGTGGTTGTTATATTTGCACTTTTGACAACTATCACATGTAGCTAGTAATTTACGAATTTTCCTAGACATATTTTTGAATATGAAATCTTCTTGTAAAATTGTCATGCACTTCTTTGCGCCACAGTGCAAATAGTATTGGTGACATTCCCAAATGAGGTTGTCTACTAGTTGTTGGGGTATTACAATTAACCATGAACTCTTGTGTTTTTGGTACAAAATTTGCTTGTTTATTATAAATCGTGGATTTTCTTTACTCTGGTTTTCATTTAATGTTTTGAAATAATTTTGTTTGAGGCCTAAATCGTTCTGTTGTAGTTGTGATATGTTTTTAAGGTTTTCTAGGAGTTCTATATTGTATTGTCTATCTAATTCGGCTACGATTAGTTCAGATGGTTCGTTTATTTGGGTCTCGTTACTTTCATTGGTTTTTACCCTGCTTAGGAGATCGGCTAGTGTGTTATCAGTTCCTTTGCAGTGTATAATTTCGAATTGATGGTCCTGTAATGCAAGAATCCATCTTGTTAATCTTGCATTCAGTAATTTGCAAGTCTTTAAGAATGTAAGTGCCTTATGATCAGTGATCACAGTGAGTTTAGCATTTAAGATATAATGTCTAACCTTTTGGATACAATATACCACTGCTAGAAGTTCTTTTTCTGTGGTTGTATATCTTAGCTCACATTTCTTGAGAGTTTTGGAGATGAACAGTATGGCTTTTTTATTGTTATCGGCATCAATTTGATATAAATGACCTCCTATCGCATAGTCAGAACTATCGGTCTGCAAATAGTACGGTTGGTCAGGTACAGGGTGGCTTAAGACATTGGTTTTTAGGAACAATTGCTTAATTTCTTGGAATGTTTGTTCTTCCTTTGCGGTCCACGTAAATTTCACCTTCTTAGAAGTTAATCTCATCAATGGTTGTATGGTTTTTTGCATATTTGTCGATGAATTTATTATAGTAGTTAATACCTCCTAGGAAGCGTTTTAGCTCCTTCCTAGTGGTCGGTGATGGGAAGTTTTGAAAACATTGTATCTTTTCCATGTCAGGTTCTAAACCGGTGGTTGTTAAGAAATACCCTAGGAATGGTACTTTGTCTCTACAGAATATAGATTTAGACAGTTTTATGGTCATATTGGATGATTTTAATTTTTCAAATACGTTTTCTAAATGTTGGAGATGTGTTTCAAAATTTGGAGATACTATGCAGATATCATCTATGTACACCAATGAAAATCTCTCTATACTGTCCTGAAATACTTCATCTAGGGCTCTGACAAGTGCAGCTTGCGATGTGGACAGGCCGAAAGGTATGACTACATATTGGTACACTTTGCCTCTGAACTGAAATGCAGTATATTGTCTGGAGTATGGTTCAAGTTGTATCTGCCAGTACGATGATGTTAAGTCGAGCGTCGTAAGCCATTTTGAGTTGGTTGCTTTGGCTAATAGTTCGTTGATACTCCGATTGCATGCATAATCTGGTGTTATTAAAGCATTTATCCTCCTCATGTCAAGACATATACGTAGGTTGCCTGTTTTCTTTTTCACTATTATTATGGGGTTTACAAAAGTGCTGTTTGAATGTTCAATAATGTTGTTTTCCAGCATACTATTAATTTCCTTCTCCACTTCATCTTGTAGGTTTATAGGGATGGGGTAGCTTTGGGCTCTATAATTTTCCGGTCTCTCAATTTTGATTTGGTGTTGGTAAAGGTTGCATCTTCCAGGTTTATCTGAGAAAATTTCTTGATATTTTAATATTAAATTGGTCATTTGTCTCTGCTGTGTGTTGTTTAATTTTTCATTTGCCTTAAAGGTATCTATTATTTCATTTATTTCCTTGTTGTTATTATTGCCGTTTGTTGGAGTTTGATTGTTATTATTATATTCAATATTGTCGTAGTTTATTATTCTGCATTTTATTCCTTCATTATTTCCACTGTCAAACTTCAATTTTAACGTTCCTTTATTTGTATTTCTGATTGTCAGATAATTATCGTCGAAGTTTAAATCCATCTTCAGTATCCTAATCATATCGATTCCTAAAATGCAGTTTTTTATAAGGTACGGTACTATTATACATTGCATATCAAATTCAAATTCTTTGATTTCGGCTTTTAACATAATGATCTGGGAAATACGTTTTGATTTATTGTTCAAGGCTGTGGTTATAAATGTGTTACTAACGGGTAACTGTTCGAAATGACCTAACTTAAGTTTGTTTTCTAAAAACCATGCTTCAGATAAACAAGTTATGCTGCTTCCGGTATCTATGAGAGAATTCGTATGAATTCCATTCAATTTTATATTGATCTCAGGGCATTTAAAGTTGGTTAATGGTTCGCTGGTGTCATGGTCATCCTCTTTTAATAGGAATTCCCTGTCACAATAGAGATTTGAGATTATTAGCTGTCGTTTGTCATTTTCTTGTGGCCTATTTCCGAATTTTAGTATTGTTTGTTGCACTGGAATAGTCGGTGGGGTGATAGTCCTTCTTTCCTCCTCAACCTCACCTGTACAGCCGTTATGTTCGTCGATATTGCCTAAACCAGTGCGTTGGAGTTTAACGCCTCTTGGTCTGTCTTGAGTGTCGGTTTTTGTTCCTTATCTATTACCGGTGGTTGTGTTGTCGTGGCTATTATTTGACAGACACGTTGTTGTTCTTTGGTGGGATACGATGTCTCTCGTCGCTCCTGGTATTGCTGATGGTTGGTCGGATATAGATGTCGACTCGATTGTTGTGGTCCTTGGTATTTGAAGTTCGTTTGAATCGGACCTGGTTGTCTATCGTATTGTGGTTTCTGTTGGTATCCGCCGTTGTAGCTTGGTTGTTTCTGATATTGGCCCTGATAGTATGTTGGTTTTGCTGTGGGTGGTGATCTCGCTTGGTTATGGTACGGATGATCTCTGGAGAAACGTGTTGGTCCGTTATGCTGTCCATTTCTATATGGTGGACCTCTGGTGCTGTGTTGGTGGTTGCCGTTGTTATATTGATGATTGGTCTGCTGGCGTGGTGGTGTAGTGGTCGCTATTCCTCTAGGCATGGTGTTATTCCTTCGTCGAATTTCAGCGTTAGCCTCTTCAGTATCTTCTCTTTGGAGAAGGTCGGCGAACTCCTTTATAGTCGTTAGGTTCTGGACTCTCTGGGCATCTTGGATTCTCTTGTCGAAATGTTCGACTAATGTCGCTATGATGTCCTCTTCTGGAGGTTGGGGATTCATTGACCTCATTGTCAATACCCGATCAATGAAGTATTCACTTCTGGTTAGTCTTCCTCCTGAACGGTATTGCTCCAATTCCAGCTTTTGGCGTGTTCCCTTTTGTACGTCCCTATTCCAGAACTTTGCCAAGAACTCCTCACTGAATTGGTTGAAATTCATGATGTCGGTCTTAATCAGTTGCCACCATCGACTTGCACTACCCTCCAGACTGTTTTCGATCATGTCGAACAGGCAGTCTTGCTGGTCTCCTGGTCGTCCAATTGTTCGTGAAGTCAAGCGTTCATAATACCTGCTGAGCCTGTATAAATACTCATTGGGATTGGATTGTCGTCCGTTGAATTTAGGCAACGTTGGGCTAACTAAATTGTTGATGTCGTGTCCGATTGCTCCACATGTCACATTAATTTGGGGTGGAAGGTCTGTGTTACTATTGAATTTAGGTATTTCGGATATTATGTTGTGTACTTCTTTGATTACACTAGTTTTATTAGCTTCCAATTTCTCATTTATGAGAATTTCTTGTCTATTTAATGATTCGTGTAGAACTTGGTTGCTAATTGTGGTGTCTAATTTGTTTTCGATTTCGTTAATTTTGTCAGTGTTAATTTTAAGGGTTTGTTCTACTTCAAAAATCTTTTCTGTGAATTTAATTTCTACGTGGCTTACTTGGATGGCTATACATTCTTTTAACTGTTCAATTTCCGTGTGTACAGCTTGGAAGTTTTCTTTTAAATTAGCCTCGTTTTGTTGTAATTTGGTTTCTAGTTGTAGGCCTAAACTTTGTTTTAAATTTTCTTCTAAATTAATCTGGTTTGTTTTTAATTTCTCTTCTAGGTTTAATTGGAGATTAGCAATTAATAGAGTCATTTGTTCTAAGATATTAGGGTTTGAAGTATTAGGGTTATCTTTCTGGTTTTGGTTTTCCATATCGTTAGAGTCTGTTTGTGTTTCAATTTCTAGATTTGTGTTTTCAGTAATGTCTGTGGATGTAGATTGTCTTAAAGCGGGTAACTGGTTGTCTTTAGCCTTTTCAGTTTGTTTAATTTTAGGCCTAAGGTTGTAATTTGATGTATCTCTTTCATTTTCATCATTCATTATTATAATTAATTATTTTTCCTTATTTATAGTAGAAAATATTTAAATTGTCTCAGTGAGGTCAGCCTAACATAACATCAATAATATCTTAACCTAAGGTACACTGCTTACACTAGAGTGAGATTTAAAATTAATACATACTAGGCCTAGAATAGGTACATATGACTTAGGATAGGTTTGTTATATTGTGGTTTTATGAGTTAAGATGTTACTTTTTAAAAGCATATTCATGCCAAGCACGTTGGTCGCCATTTATAATATTTTTTTATTATAAATATGTATATTTCTTTTGCAACTAAA
>JAGFPH010013302.1:0-26947 GCA_018207615.1 Philaenus spumarius
CATATACATTTTAATAAACCGGCTTTTTAAGAAATATTTTATTAATATCTTACCAGACAGACGTTGTCCTGCCCAAATTTCAATAAGTTTGTTTGTAATCGTTTTGTGAAAAGTAGGATATTTCTGAGTGATCACTGTATTTATTAAATTTGAGGAGGAGTACATTCAGAAGAACTATAATTTAACATTTTACATGCGGTTGAATTATATTTCTATCGGCAGTACATCGCAGAAATGCTCGAAATGTGTGCTGTGCCTGGAATATAATTGACTTTGATACATGCGGTTTTGTTTCAAAATTTAAGTTATAAAACTGAATTAAGTCAGAATTTCAAGTAAACAGTAAAAACAAATAAGACTAAATGATTTAATTCGAGTGGTTTGATTTGACTTCACTATTTCCTTCATTGCAATACTTTATGATACATGACATTTTTTGTTTTCTTGTCTGGCGCATAAACAAAGCTAATGGTTTTCCGACACGGAAATATGCGGATATTTACATTTACTACATATCCAAATGTTAAGACATTTTGTTCTACATTTTTGACTTATAATAGGCCTACAGTAAATCTTTTGTTAGCTTTTACCTAATCTAAAAAAACTGATAGTTCTGAAAAACAATGACCTGATTCAACATTAGTCAAATTGGTTGCAAATAAACGTCTGTTGGTTCATTATATGCCTAACCTAAAACTATGTTTAGTTTTTGATGAAAATCAGAGGTTTTATTTATAATATGTCAAACTATGTTTGGATTGAGTTATTATAAAACATTAAGTATTTTTCATTGATTTTGTTTGTGTTTGCTTTTGGTTTGTTAATCTAACCTAAAAAAGCTGTTGGTTTTGAAGAATAATAAAATGAATAAACGGTACTAGAAACTGGCGCATACTTTCTCACAAACATATTTAAATTATTAAACAGATTCACAGTGACTTCATAATTGTATTAAAGTAGGAGAGGGATACGTTAAAGTAGGAGAGTAACTAATAAATATTATTATTACTAGTAGTTCTGTGAACAGTAGACCTCGCTCGTTAAAATAACAAATGTGGTTTTGAGCTTAGGTTAAAAATAATGTGCCAGTAAGGAAGTAAACAAAAGGTTTAGCCAGCGAAACATTATTTTACAATTCCCGCGATTCCGGGATTTCTAGTTCTCGTTTTTTTCTTTTCTTGAGCTTTAACTGCTAAATATTTTAGAGGCATTGTGTTTTATTTAGGTTAATAATGCGTAAGATAGCTAAAAATATCAAGTTATAGACAAAAAAACATATAATTAAATATTTACATATTTAAATAACTAAAACTTAACAATGTATTTACAGTTCCATAACTTCCATATCATATTCCAATATTAGAAATAATGAAAACAAACGATGTTAAAACGTCGTGATAGTGATCTCAACAAGAACATAAAAACTGGTGTTTTCAAAATAAGAAATTTGAAATTGATAAATATTTTTATATAATTCTATTTATAACTAAATTACGAAACGTTTTTACATTTATGAAAAAAAAATACAATACTGTTTACTACTTTTTATGTAGGCCTAAAGTTGAACTTTTTCCATTCGTTAACTGTTGCGGAAGGACAAGAAGTGGGAGTGGTCATCGGACATGCGACAGGTGTTCCAGGAGGTTAAGAAGCTGTTCAGGGAATCCGTAGTTATAGCCCATCCAGAAGAAGGGAAAGAAACGTTTTTGCAAACGGATGCGAGTACAGGAGCAATAGCAAGTCAACTTTACCACCTACTGAACATGCTAATAACTAATAAATGTTTCTTGATCTAATAACTTTGTTAATTTTACTTCAATCATTTTTTTACAACGCAACGGTTACTATTAGATAAGTGCGTGTAAGCACGCAATGGTTACTATTAAATAAGTGCGTGTAAGCACGCAACGGTTATTATTAGATAAGTGCTAGTAAGCACGCAACGGTTCCTATTAGATAAGAATAACAGATAAATAAATACACGAATATACTGGCTGTTTCAACTTGGTTCAAACTATTTATTGGTATGAGGGAATTCGGAGGGAAATATCCCGTACCTGTGTCAGGTAGAAAAGAGGGCAGTTTGTATGTCGCCGACACCCCGGCCTGTCCCTTGTTTTTATACCTGTACCTTGTGGGGCAGTTTGTATGTTAGAAATGACCCAAAAAAAGAAGGGCAGTTTGTATGTGGCCGCGACGCCCAACTGCAAAGCATCATTACACAAAATCTCAAACTTGTACAACACAACAAGTAAACACAAACAATTCCAGTTTCTCCAATACTACACTGAAATTTATCCAATATAAACCCACCAACAACGCTCATGCATCCACTATTAATAAAACAAATCAAAGATTTTCTATGTTTGCAAGCTTCAATGTGATAGTTATACAATGTAAACCAATCTTTGCCATTCAAGTACTGTATAAAATTTTCCTGATTTAATTATGTATTAACAAACCATTTTACTCTGAATGCTTTTAACCCAGACAAATAGTGATAAGTATCCTCCACGTCAAAATTGTTACATAATGAACATATATGGGCTTCTTCTTCCCTATCAACTCTAAAATTTAAATTCAGTACTTCTCCTTTTAGTTTAAATAACATTTAACATTTTATAAAATTTGAGGACCCTAGAATTCTGAGCTTTCAATAACAAGTAATTCTTAATCTTTAATTTAATACAATTTTGCAAAATCCTTATACACAACTTTCTCGGTTATCCTTAAGAATAACCTTAAGGATTCCTTATATGAATTTGCATTATATCTTACACACAAATGTTTAACGAATAAATCTAAAATGTAGGCCTACTCCCAAAGGATACACAAGCATTTGACTAATTTCAGTCTACAAATACACTACAAAAATCAGGCGTTTTAAGTAACCAAAAATGTCTTGTAATAAAGAATATGTACACATTTTTTACCACTTTAAACCCCCTTATCTGAGCTGCATATTATATAACTGTGTTTAAACTAATGTAAAACAATTTTTTGTTTGACATTTTGAAAATGGATAGATATATTAAAAACTCTAATAAACAATTTTCATGTTTATAAGACCTTTTACTTGATGTACAATGCGACTGTGCAATTTAAAATTTGTATCTTAAGAGGATTTTCGAAATTCAGAACTGCGAAGGTAGATTTTGAGAAGAATGAAAATCTGATCGTATCATTTTAAAACATAAGGTATGTATTGTTTTAATGTTAAAATATTTAATAACACAGACATTTGAGACTATTTTATCCTCATCTTGAAAAAAAAACTTTTCCTGACCCAATCCCTAGATTAGCTTCCGGATAACCAAACATTCTGGCACACCAAATTCTCACTGTACACAAAGCCAGCCTTGATAAGGATATTACTAATATTACTTTAATTTATAATATTAATTATATGAAGGTAATCAATTACCACGCGAAGTTGCTCACCAAATCGGCCAAGCTAGACCTTACCGAAGGTGGGTTATATTTCATAAGTTATATCAACATTTCGGTAGGCCTAAGTAATTAACCACCAACGGCCTTCGCCCAGTATCGATAGCCCCGGGACGATAAATAAGCCAACCATAATTCGGCCAATATTAAACACAAATATCAGGACTGGTACAAACACCAGTTTTATTTAAAGTAAATTACAAATGAAAAAACGTAGACCAAGGCCGGAAGTTGAACCCGGGACCTTTACGTTTCCGTCGTAATGCTCTGCCAATAGAGCTACCCTGATCACTCCAGACATTGGTCGATGTTATCTCACTTGCACGGTTTTACTGCAATTATTGAATTAACAGATTGAATACCTCGTGTATACGACATTGACCAGTTTTAGTTTGAACTTTGGTTGATTAACTGCCAGGTTTTAAAACTCTTAAGTCTACTGAGACACTCGTGGTTCGTCTAGATAGCACTAAAACCCAAATGGTCCCGAGAGCTAAATCAACCTGTGAAGGGTCGAGATCTTGTATCAAGTTTAAATACACGCATCTCGTCACATATGTGAACTCTTAACACAGAAGGTAGTGTGTAGATATTGGTGAAATTGTAAATGAAGATTGTCCATGTAGTTGATGGTGTAAGATGAGGCCATGTATGAATGATCTATCAAACTAGATAAATACACATTCAACTTTATTCTATAATTTAGAGTAATACTAAAAATGTTTACACAACAAATATCAATGATCTTCGCATTCTTCCTGAATTGGAACTCACAACTCGGCAATAATCACACTGTTTCTCAGAAAGAATTTAATTTAGGATAAAGAATGCTTTACCGTTGTTAGGAATTTTATATTTATAGCAGTATACGGACTCTTTGTGGGAAGACATTCTGTAATATTCCCTCTCGTCCCGAATGTATGTAATACACATAACATTTACATCACCTAAACAAAACTTACATTTAATAATTTACGGCACGTTACATAGGCCTACATTAATCCATAATGGCACTTTCATCTAGTGTTAGGATTTTCTGTTATGGGTCGTTAAACCTTCAACGCACTTTGAATTATGACGCATGCCGTACGCCACCTGATTCTAACTTTGTTTTGACAACCTCTGTAATTCAATCGAGGGTTTTACATGACGTAGTAAAATGTTGCAAAATAATCGAAAACTGAAGAACAGATAACATATCCCGTAAGCTTTAAAGCGTGTCAACCACCGTTTACTTGACTTCCACCCTCTTACCACAGTCTGGGTATGAGTTAAAGCCTTTACGTAATACGTATTAGAGTTCATAAATTAATAAGTAGATAAAAGGTAAATTAAACGTTTAAAATATGTTTTATTTTTTATGTTTTCTGTGTGGTTTATTGTACTTTTTTAGTAATTGTTTATTTACTTTTAACTTTGTTGCTTTCATTCATTTTATTTTATTTGTTTTTTTACGTTTTACATTTATTCTTGTTAATTAATTTTACGTCTATGTTTTACACTATTTATTTATTTAAATTAGTAGACCTATGTATTATTGCATTTCGAAGCAATACTAATATTTTAGGTTCAATTCAGTTTGCATTTTTAAGGTTGCTGCAAGTGTGACGAAAAAAGAATTTCACTTTTAAAAAAGCATAAAGATTAAATAAAGATAATCATGAAACAGGTTTTCCTGCAGGGTACCTAATTCCACAAATATTGACAAAACATCAGTTTTATTTTATATGCCGTTCCTATGACATCCATGTTTTACTAATTAAAACAAACTTCTTTAACATAATATGAGGAATGTTTTAGTACAAACGTTTTAAGTCTAGTTTACCCGTGGTTTTAAGCAATTTGTCCGTGAAGTATGAAATTTGTAATTTTCGTATTCTGCTTGTATTTTTGTATGCATATTTAATAATAATAGCACATGTTTTAAGACAAAGAACCATTTAAGATTATTTTCCCTAGCATTTATAACAATAATAATAGAAATATAAAAAAAAACACACTCGAAGAAATAACACTTTAAGGCTAAAACTTAAATATAAATATAATACTAAGAAAATTTTATCAAGATTAATAAGTTACATAGAACAAAAAATTTCATAAAACTAGAGTTAGTTCTATTAAAAGTATCAAACAAAAACTTATAAATAGTTCAAAACAATAAAGTCCGGGAGTTAAAGTTAAATTTGAAAAAAGCTCTTTACAATAAGAACTTAATTTACAAAAATAAAACATTAGTTTATCCTTTACTAGAAATTACATTCACGTTAAGCTTCAATTTTAATATTGTTTTCTAGTTCAGTTGTGGAATAAACTTATGTAACTGTTTTATTTGTGGAATAAATTTTAAACAATTCCCTAGCGAGTCTTATATAATGATTAAGATTCGAAAAACATTTACACACAATTTTTCACGTTTTTTTAAACCTAACCTAGCAACCAAATCGTGAAAGGTAGCTACTATTTCAAATATAAAGCAAACTGTGTACAACAGAAGTTTGTTATCCTGTTTAGTTGGTTGTCATATTGACACAATCAAGGGAAGGAAGATGTCTGGCGTTCACTTCAAAGTTCTGATAAGATCAAATGAGCAATGAAAGGGATCGTTGTGTCAAACACGACAGATCTTGTAAGGTTATCACAACTAACACATTCAAAGAGTTTACTTTTAGCATTTAATAGATCAGTTGTATAATTTATTGAAATTATAAGACATTATTGAATGTAAAAAAAGAGGGAAATAATCAGAGATATGATCAGTAAGAATTATTTTCTTATATAAAAATAAATCATTTCGGTTGTGAATGTAGTCTTTCGAATGATTTCAAAAAATAACTGTACCGTTATTGTATGACTTTTACATAGGAAGGGTATATTACATTCGTCTCAAGAAAACTATAATTATTAAATATAAATTATCAATCATTCTTTTAAACAATTAATTGTTAACAGAATATTAAATCATAAAGAAGCCTGGTGTGGGCCTAAAACAGGTTCAATGAACGTAGTTCCTACCTTTAAAGGATTATAAATGCACCTTTTTAAGTCCATTTGTTTTCAAACTCTGTTAGCGTTTTTAAGACTTTTGAAATGTTGTCAGAACGTAACAATGGTAAAATATAATCTATTCTACGTCATAAAGAAGAAGGGTCTGTATGTTTCTGACGTTCTGACTCAAACACTATTTCTTCGGTTTTGTTGAAACTGTTTCGCTAGTGATGTGTTAAGTATTGTTAACTGGCTACCATGGGCTATGTATGTTCTATCGCGTTCAAAATGTTCTGAGCAAAATATTTTACGCTGGTTTAAAAGTAAAAAATAAACCAGAAATGCAATTGAATATTCTATTGGGTAAGACGAAGAATATAAAAGTGACGGTTCGAGGATAATACTTTCGATCTCTGTGGGATCTACGACAAAATTAAATAGGAATTTTGCAAGTTAATCATGGGGATACAAATATAGCAGGAGTAGCCTAAGTCTACTCAATAAACATCAAGTTAAGAGTGTGCAATATCACTCGATTAAATGCATAGAGTTTACTAAAGGTATTCCTCCTTGAGAAGGCTAGGCATAAGCTATTTCGTTAGTAAGCCACTCTAGCACAACTAGAATACCGCTTCCAAACTCAGTTTTCGCTAACCACGGTCTTATTATTTCTATCTTTATGCATTCCAACTAAAAATCAGGTTTTTGTCTCATTTGTAAGCAAATATTTTAAAGAAAAATTATTGTAGATCTACCATTTTGTGTAAAGGCCCGTTTACACGCTCAAGCTATTTGCGCAAACTGGCTTTGGTGCGTGTTAACGCTGGTTTGACGTTTGCGTAAGCCAAAATATTTGGCTAGAGTAAAATCTGTCCTGACAGAAAATCGGCTTGAGGTTGGTGTATTGGCTTGAGCGTGTAAACGCGTATTTGACGTTTGCGCAAGCCAAAGTTACAATCTTCGCATGCGCATTGAATGATATCCTACCCCCACCTGTTATTTACACTGATATGTTATTTACGATCCGTATTCCAGCGTGTGTTGGTTATATTAATTGTGTATTGCTTGTGTTGTTATTGTTTGTTGGATCATAAAATGTCAAGTGAAAAATAATTTCTATGTGGCTTCGTCCATACGCAAGTAGTTGCGATAATCATCAGGCTCACTTCGTAGTTCAGCAATTAAATTGGTATGAGAAAACACATCCCTCTGTAACAACCATGGTTTACACCATTTTTTTCTTTTTAGCCTTCATGTCCTTCTTTTTCTTCACAATGCACACCGCAGCAGTTGAAAGAAGTATTAGTTATTTGTAGAGATGTTCCATTTTGAGCAATACAAAATGATTTTATAATAATTTAAACACAACTGATAACAACTTTTATGTATTTAATGAAGAAGTTTATCAATGAAATGAACAAACTAGGGTTCCTCACTTCATATTTGCACTAACCTAACTGAGCGTGTGAACGGAAATATTTTATTTGTGCAAATGGCTTGAGCGTGTTAACCGCCTTAACTACGAACTATAGTTGAAGTTTCATGAACACATTCCGCAAATGGCACATTTTATCTGTTTTGTTCTGGCATTTTACACATCTATATACTAAGAATACCCTTACAAATATTATTAACAAACAATAACTTCAAACAGAGAATACAAATATTTATACACATTTTTGGTAGGTATTTGTGACAAGTAAACTTAGGATAAGTAAACTTTAGTATATAAAATAAACGGTATCAGGAAACTGACACATACTTTCTCCCTCATTATAGGAACTTAATTTTTTATTTTTAAGAGTAATTTTCCCATAAAAACCCTTAAAATAACGGAAAAACCAACTTTTCTCAAAAACGGCTCGAACGATTTTGATCAAAATTTTACAGTTTATAGTACTTTAGGTCCCTAATAAACTATAAAATTTTATGATTTTTCCGTTATTTTAAGGGTTTTTATGGGAAAATTACCCTTAAAAATAAAAAATGCACAAAAATGAAAAAAACGCCTGGAGATACCGTGGATTAATACCTCCATACCAAATTTCATCAAAATCGGACTACTGGTTTAGGCTCTAGGTCTGATAACATCCACACAGACACACAGACACACAGACACAGACACACAGACACACAGACACACACACAGACATCACTCCGAAAACCACTTTTTTAGGTTCAGGGGGTCCCAAAACGGATATTTCCACCAAAAACTCAAACTCGAAAATTTTGACGAATACAATACTTTCTCCATATACTATGGTATAGGGGGAGAAAGTAAAAAAGTGTTATCATTCTAGTATCGATCGCAATTTTAGAGGCCCATTGATCATTAGAAATTGCTGCTAAAACCTATTTCTTAACAAATATTAGTCATATTCCAGGCGTCCCACATAGAAACAAAGGTTTTACAACATTAAGTAATAACAACGTACAATAACTAGTAGTTCTGTGAACAGTAGACCTCGCTCGTTGAAATAACAAATGTGGTTTTGAGCTTAGGTTAAAAATAATGTGCCAGTAATGAAGTAGAAGGTTTAGCCAGTGAAAATTATTTTGCAATTTATTCGTGTTCGACTCCAAATACTGTGTTTTGTAACAAAGAAACAAAATGAATACGATAAAGTAGTTGGTAAAGGACTACAACTCAGTTATGCAACGCCAATCGGGCTCCTTATCTCGGCTCCCCCTGACGTAGCGCAGGAAAGAGCAAGACAGCAGGTAGCGCGCTCTCTCTCTCCCTCTCCATAAAATTATAAGGTTTCATGAAGATATCTAAAGAATAAACGTATAAAAACATAGTTAAAATACAAAAACTTAGATGATTTTTAACAAATTTAAGCTTACTGTTGTGGTACGAAAAAACATAAAAAAACAATTTTGTAGAACATCAAACTTGCTACAGCAAAATGTTATTAGTTTTTAAATTCGACTTACGATTAAGCCACAAACTGGCTTTGGAAAAAAGCTTACACTGAGAGAAACGGTGCGGCCGCCATTTTTATTTTATTTCGGAGGTTAAAAATGAAAAATGGAAAAAAACATATATGCATGGCTCGGCCTAGGAATAAGAAACATTCATGCAAAAAATCATGACAATCGGTAAAGGCGTTTGGCCGTAATCGTGAGACAGACACACAGACGAAATGCCGAACGATAAAGCTAAAACGGAGACCTCGTTTCGCTAGGTCAATAATATTTACGACAATTAGTTACACTTCTCTTATTGCATTTAAATGTTACGGTTTTATTTTTTTTTAGACTATGCCTAGTTCATGAGCAGCAATAACAAGTTAAAAGTACCAACCACCCTCAAAGATGCCATCAAGAGATGGATATTATGACAGGAAAGTAATTGGAGGCCTAAGAAACTGTAATCGAACATTGTTACTAAGGGTTTTCTGCCCCTGCTCGCTTCGCTCACCAAACCTGGCGGCGTCCCTTGACGAAGCGAATATACATAGCTCTTATGCAAAGTGAATGTAAGGTAGAGATTTAAATAGACTGACCATCCCTATAACTCGAATTGCGGCATGCGTTATAATTTCACTATTAATATTTAAATAATAAATACTTCAAACAAATGTCAATGTCACCAACTAAGTAAACAATATAATACGTAACACCAGATGTTTGACTTAAAATACACTAAGCCTTTTATTGCTTTTACCTAGTCTAAACAAATTGTTAGTTGTGAAGAATAATTATCTGATTCTAAATTAGCCAAATCGGTTGCAAATAAACGTGTTTTGTATCATTGTAACCTAAAATAACCTAAAATTACGTTATGTTTTTATCCAAATCAGCTGTTTTATTTACAATATGTAACAACAGATGTTTTGGAGTAAATTATAATAAAGTCAGCATTTTTCATAATTTTGTTTGTGTTTGCTTTTATTTTGTCAATCTATCCTAAAAAAGATATTGGCTGTTGTGAATAATAAACTGATTGTAAGTTTGCTGAATTGGTTGCTATGGTAATGATTGTCCATCGGTAGAACAGCTTATCATTTGTAGGACTGATTGATAGTGAACACATGAATTTTCATAATTTTATGCTTTAAAAAAATTTGCTAAATCCTTTCTTAGTGTTCGTCTTTGAACTCGTAAGAAAATAAGTTTAAACTATTGTATTTTTATGTTAAGTAGTTTTTTGCTCTACGTTGATTGTATGTCAGTTAACCAGACAATCATTCACTCAGGGCAAAGTCGTTTATACAATGTAGAGATGATAAATCCATCATAATGCAAAATTTATCCATACAGTAGAGATAAATATGAGTAGTAAAATATACTTTAAAATAATTACTTTGCTAAACCAGTTTTGAGAAAGAAAATAATCTATTTGGTCCTTTTCTTTTTATCAGGATTTAGGATTTAATGTTTTACATGTTTTCTTTAAACGACTCTAAAACGGCAAGATGTAGTGTAAAAAAAACTGTTGATATGAAAATGCTTTAAATTGAAATTGGCATACAGTTTGATGGTATGGTTAATTAATGAACATGGTATGGCTAGCTCTGAATATAAAATTGTCACTGTAACTGGATATTAAAATGCACAACGCGAAGCTTTATGGAACAAATAGTAGAATGGACTACACACAGCTGCGGTTTATCGGATCAGGTATCAATGATGTATATGTCATCGAAATGTGTGCGAGGTAAAACAAATATGTTTCATACTTCGTGACGTCAATTCATTTTCGTATTTTGAATTGAAAAACCTTTTCTATGGGTTCAGGGTTGTATTAAATGTTCATTAGAATTATAAATGAATATTTTTGTGTAATTGTTTTATGTGGATTTTTCTACCCAACTTGTGGTAAGGGAACATTGTTATTTGTTAATTCCACTATAGTGCTCATCGAATATCTATTTATTAATGTTGTTTGTTTTTCGTTTTAAGTTTTGCAAAGTATATATATTTAACGAAAATATGTTGCATTTATTAGAACCAGGTAATCCAAAAGAAAATTAGGTCAATTTGGTGGCGGACTTATTAAGGTAAAAATTATTTCATAAAAAGAAAAAGAATTCTTTTTTAAACATGAATTTTTCCTTCTTTCGTTCTTTTTCTAATGTTTAAAATGTATTTTGTTATTTTTGACTGGTTAGACTTATAAACTGAGTAAATGGATATTATTATTATGTAGGCTATTTATTTTATTTTTGTAGCACTGAAAGGGAAGATTTCCATCCTTGGTGTGTATGTGAAGTATATTTAATTAATATGTATATATCTGTAGTATTTTGACCGAGCGAAGCGAGGTCTCCGTTTTAGCTCGACCTTTCGGTATTTCGTCTATGTGTCTGTTTGTCTCACGATTACGGCCAAACACCTTGACCGTTTTTGATGATTTTTTGCATGAATGTTAATTATTCCTAGGCTGAGCGATGTATATATACGGGTTTTTCCATTTTTCACCCCTTAAATAAAATAAAAATGGCAACCGGACCGTTTCTCTCAGTGTAAGCTTTTTTCCAAAACCAGTTTGTGGCTTAGTCGTAAGTCGAATTTAAAAACTAATAGCATTTTGCTTGTAGCAAATTTGATTTTCAACAAAATTGTATTCTTGATTGTTTTCCGTATCTCTTACGGTATTTTCACAAAATGGCCGTAAACTTCAAATTTGTTAAAAATCGTCCAAGTTTTTGTATTTTAACCATGTTTTTATACGTTTATTCTAAACCAATTCAAAAGTGTTCCTTAGCTATTTGTAGATAAAGGTTCAAAGAATTCATATATGCCAGTAAGAAAATGATTGAATTAAAATTAACAAAGTTATTAGCTGAAGAAACAAGCATGTTCAGTAACGAAAGGAAAAAGTTTAACTTTAGGAATACATAAAAAGTAGAACAAATTTTTTTTATAATTGTAAAAAAGTTTCGTAATTTAGTTCTAAATAGAACTGTATAAAAATATTTATCAATTTCAAATTTCTTATCTTGAAAACACCAGTGTTTATGTTCCTACTACAAGACTGCTAACAAAACTATTCCTATTTTGAATAGTAATTTAGGAATATATCGTTTGCCAAAAAATTACATATTCTTATAAGAAAGTGTAGAGAATAAATCAAAGAATTGAAGTGTATACTTTTAAATTATTATTTCATAAAAGTATTTTACTTAGCTTTTCTTGAATTAAAAAATGAGATGAAACAAATGAAACCTCGCGACGATAAAGGACAGACAAAAATGACCCTTGGACAGCATGGGAAATTTTGGTACATGGGTTGAGATCATTATCACGACGCTTTAACATCGTTTGTTTTCATCATTTCTAATATTGAAATAAGATATGAAACTGTAAATACATTGTTAAGTTTTAGTTATTTAAGTATGCAAATATTTAATTCTATGTTTTCCCTCAATAACGCAATATTTTTAGCTATCTTACGCATTATTAACCTAAATACAAAACAATGCCCCCTAAAAGAAAATCTTTAGCAGTTAAAACTCAAGAAAAGAAAAAAACGAGAACTAGAAACCCCGAAATCACGGGAATTATTGCAAAATAATGTTTCACTGGCTAAACCTTCTGCTTACTTCCTTACTGGCACACTATTTTTAACCTAAGCTCAAAACCACATTTGTTATTTCAACGAGCGAGGTCTACTGTTCACCGAACTACTAGTATAATAGAATCAAATATTATTCTTATTTTATTACGAAGTTAGATGGAAGAGAACGCCCAATTAGTTTTTTAATAGATCTGCTAAAAATAATACAAATTAAGCAAGTGATACATTTAACTTTTCGAACATGTAAAGCTTTTTAAGAACCAAATTCGTTAACAAACAAATATAATAATAGCAATAAATAATAAGAACACTAGTTTACGAAATTGTATTGGAAAAGAACAGACGCAGAACGACATATTATAAACAAGGATATGATAAACAAACACAAAGAGCGCAAAGGGCAACTGAAAAACAAATCATGATATTAACCTCGCAGTGTTCGAACGTGAAGCCTATCATGTAAAATCAAGATAAGAAGAAAAATGCAGAGATGGTTGGCAAAAAACACGATAAAAATAATGAAACAAAAATAAAATATGACGAAACTACGGAATAGACGATCCTTAGTCAACTATGAAGACACGCCGATCCCTGAACATTCTTTCCGATGAAGAAATAATACAGGTAGATTTTTCTCACGGCCGAGAGAACAGTCACTATTTTAATATATTACTCGTTTTGTGAATTCAACAAAGTTTATATGTATTCCCCGTGGGATTAGATGTCCGTTGACCTCGCCGCATAACCTACATGAACGAATACCGATACAGTACTATGTTATGCAACGCGAGGTTCGGATTGGTTTTCTCATGCCCGGTAATTGTTATCGGTTACGTGAGACAGCCAGACGAACAGACTTGCTTCACCGTATCACGCAATGCGGTGCTCGCATAGCGGCACACACGTCAAATACTTCCTCATTCATATTCCTTGCGACACTTATACTTCTAATTCCAAGAATAGCATTCTTATTGTTTGAAACGCATGGTTTGAATATACGAATATATAACTGGGTTTAATAATCTTTACTCGTAGTAAGCCTACGCGCTATCTGTACAAGAGGTAGGTAGATATGTAGAGGAAATGAAATAAGAAATACTGATCGAAAACAAAATTGGACAGGAAATTTCCGACGAAGGACGTTGGCAATTTAATAATCGTTAAAATCGAAAAATTTCACACTTTTATGAAACCGAGACTGTTGTTTTGGTAATTTTTTTCGCAACCATATCCTATAACAACCTTGAGAAAAAATATCTCAAAGAAAGTACTAAAGACATGTGAAAATAAAAGTGGACAGATTTAGGAAATTATGAAGTTAATAAAATTCCCAGCCATCAAGATGTCATGCGTTTTGTTAAATACAGAAGATCAGTGGTTCGGCCGGGTTCAGCTGATGAGTGTATGAGGACAGGTAAGGGATTGGAGAAAGATGCACGCGATGAAAAATAGTTGGGCAAATTGTAAAGGCAGTCAAAGGCAGAGAAAATATTACATACCACACTGCAATGTTAAAGTGTGTTACGACAAAATCAATTCCCGCGCGACCCTCAACTATTACTGATATAAAAAGTTATTTTGATGGATAATTTCCCTCTGTTTAAACCTACACCACTAAGCAAAACTAAAATATCTTTGTCTACGAGAGACCTAAAGATGCTCCCTTTCCTCTGGCTTCAGTTTGGCCTTGACCGTGAAAGTGTGTAGTGTTGTTTTTATGCTGCCCTTCCATTATTGTGAGTTAATGAACAAATATTATTTTAATGTTAAATTGGACGTAGTTATGCAAAAAGGAACCATACCACTCTGCCTCTAAACTGAGAAAAATGGCTTCAAAGTTGACAGTTGATTCTAATTCTATTTGATGTTTAACACTCCAGCGGTCGCGCGGGGTACAATTGTATCCCAGTGTTTTGTTTTTACGCGCCATTGTGAGTTGGCAGCCTGTGTGACCTTGAGCAGCCATCTACCTTTTTTGTGAAGTGTCTAGAGTGTGCCAGTTGTAGCTTGACCGTCTTCGTGAACACACAGTGAGTGTTATTCTTGTTTTCCTAGTGACAGTCACTTTTTGGGGTACAAGTGTACCCCACGCGACCAGTCGTGTCCCGGTCTGCATTTAAACTGCTTATAGTTATGTAATAATGTGTTTGTGTAAATATTAAATATAATTACTTTTTTGACACTTTGCTGGTTAGTAATTTAAGTTTTAGAGTAAATATGGGCGATTTAAGTTTTAGAGTAAATATGGGCGACAGTGAACGTGATAGGGAACAAATACGTTTATGGCTAAGAGAGACACAGGACAGTGAAGATGTTGAAAGTGTTTTGGGCATAGAGGATCCAGATGAAGTTGAGAGTAACCCCCCTGATATTGAAACTGTGGATACAAATATTGTTGAGTCAGAACAAGAGAATGAACCTATGGATGTAGATAATATTCAAGAAAATGAAACACCAGGAAGACTACCTGCTGAACACTTTCCTGAAACTATTGCAGAGGAAGTATGTGGCCCTCCTTTTGATTTACGTGAGTTTTATATTGGAAAAGATAAAACAACTAGATGGTATTTAGAGCCTCATATGGCAAATACATCAAGAACACCTCGATATAACATAATTCCGACCTTTCACAGACCTGGCCCTAAAGGTTTGGCAAAAAATGCCAAATCGCACCTTGAATCCATTCAATGTATAATGAATGATTTAATAATTGAAAAAATTGTCAGCTACACTAATATTTATATCAATAAGAAAAAAGGCCAGTTTAGTCGAGAAAGGGATGCTAGACTAACAGATGTTTGTGAAATAAAATCTTTGATTGGCATTCTTTTACTTGCTGGCACTCTGAAAGCAGGCCGGAAAAATGTGATTGAAATGTGGGACAATAGTAATGGCACAGGTGTTGAAGCGATATATGTAACTATGAGCGAGCACCGATTTAGATTTCTCATGCAGTGCCTCCGTTTTGACGATGTGAGAAGTAGAGATGAACGAAGGGCTTTGGACAAACTGGCCCCTATTAGGGAAATCTTTGAGATGTTTTTGAAAAATTCTCAAAATTCTTTTAATCCATCTGATTACTTGACTGTAGATGAACAACTTGTTGCCTTCCGAGGGAATTGTAGGTTCAGACAGTACATCCCAAGTAAAGCTGCAAAATATGGGATCAAGATTTTCGCGCTTGTCTCTGCAAGTAATTTCTACACTACTAACATGGAAATTTATGTTGGAACACAACCGGAAGGTCCATTCAACCTCAGCAATGCATCAAAGGATTTAGTTTTACGACTTGTTGAACCAGTCTCCGGATCAAATAGGAACATAACTGCTGATAACTGGTTTGTTTCTTTGCCGTTAGCAGTATCTCTAATTGATGAAAAATCACTCACACGTGTAGGAACAGTTAGAGGTGACAGACGTATTGTTCCACGTAACTTTTTGGCTGATCGAGATCGGGAAACTTACAGTAGCATCTTCGGATACCATGAAAAATGTACATTAGTATCATATGCAGCAAAGAAAAAAAAAGTTGTAATAGCACTATCCACAATGCACAGTACTGGTGAAATAGATCCTAGCACAGGAGATCAGAGGAAACCGAGCATAATTACAACTTATAATGATACCAAAGTTGGAGTTGACATTCTTGACAAAATGTGCAAACATTATGACTGTGCAAGAAATTCAAGGAGGTGGCCTCTTACAGTATTCTTTCATTTGCTGAATGTGGGAGCTGTGAACTCATTGAACATTTTTAGATCAAACAATAACAGTGCCTTTATCAACCGCTGTGATTATTTGAGGACCCTGGCTCTAGAGCTTATGAAGCCTGAGATTCACCGTAGAATAAATATCCCCACTCTTCCAAAAGAGCTACGTAGAAGAGGAAGATGTCTATTGAAGTTGGAAGAAGAACAGCGGCCTGTGGTACAGCCAAGAGGAAACTCAACCATAGGTCGATGTGTTTTTTGCGGTCGATCAAGGGATAAGAAGACTAGGAGACATTGTGCAAAATGCGACCAGTGGGCATGTGCAGACCACCTGAGAGATGTGTGTGTTCGTTGCTACGAATGAAACTCTGAGTTTAAATCAGTCAGTTTGAACTTTGACATGCAAAAATGTTTGAATTTATGAATTGAGTCATTTATATATTACAGTATTTATGTAACAATAAAGTCAGTGTATTTTGTTGTAAAAATAGTTTTATTTCATAGATAACCCTAATTGAAGTTATAAAAATGTTATATAGCCCCTAAAAAAAAAAAAAACCGTGTGGGATACGACTGTACCCCGCGCGACTAATTATGTCTTTATTATAGGCGCGACCGCTGGAGTGTTAAATAAATATTTCATATTTATTCAATATAATTATATTCTTTGATTATTTTACCATAAATAATATATAATTAATTTAGAGATTAAACAAATACCAGAAGGGTTATTGCACCACTTTAAAAGTGCAAAAAAGGGGCACAGAATTAGGCAATCAAATTGTGTTCAGCTAAACACTATAGAAATACAAAGATTCAATAAACAATACTATAAATTAAAATCAACAATGCTGCAAAGATTTTGGTTTCTTAGGTGATGAATATAAATAAAAAATTATAGACTGGATAAATGTTGTTTGTAAGATACCTTATATTGAAATTGTTGTAAGCATGGCACGTAGAGTGTCTTTACAATCCGTTTTAGATGCAATAACCGTTTTAACTGAACCAACTCTTCAACAAATTACGAATTATATCAACGGCTATGTTCAAAGCGTTTACCGTATTGCGAAGATATCTAACCTATGGTGAGATCTATCCATTTTCTATTATACCTTAAGCTAAGTGTAATAGTCTAGGCCTTAAGTGAAAACATTAACTTTCAAAGATAATAATCACAGTATTGATTGATCCTTGTTATAGAAACTTTTCCCCAGTGTTCTTCCACTAAACTATTTATATACTGTTATTAATTCATGATATACCTCCTCAATTAACATTTAACCTTATTTTATTTCTTTTATTATTATTATTATTATTCTAAGATTTCTATGTTCTGTTTGTTATTAATTTTAATAAATTTTGGGAAAAGCCGGCACCAACCGGAACCCCGAGATAAGAGTGATTAAATAAAATCAATTAACAATTTACAAACAATTTGTTAAATTATAACAACAAAAAAAATGTTAATTTCAATCGATAATTAATTATTCGTCGTGGTGACGAATGGTTAGTGACAGCGTAACTTTTAACATTATAGGACTTCGTCATGCTTAAAAATATACATTGAAACTTTTAATGACTAAATTTGGAATAAATTTTGAGTGAGAACGAGATGGTGAATCTATGGAATACTCTGGGATTGGATTTTTGGATACTTATGGTGGTTCGTAAACCAGACATATGGGACGTTTTCTTCTGACCTGCGGAGGTGCAGGATCAGTGATGATCTGTTTGAGGTGAATGTATCGAGACCCTTCGGCTCTGTGTTGACTCTCAATAAAGTCATTTTTAGTTTCAGATAAGCAGCCATTGTTTGTAATGAAAAAAGTATACATACTGTGACATTCTTAAAAAGCAGACTCATTCACAGCAGGACCCTGGGGTGGTGCCTTCTTCTGAGCTTCTCGAGAGACATCCAGTGAGGTTTTGGACGGGCCTTGAAGTTCCAAGGATGGTTATCACGGGGAGCGCTACACATCGAACACGACTAACGGACGTATACTCATCGTCGTCGGCGGACGCCTTCATTGGGGAGTTCTCCTGTTACTTGATGTCGGTTACTGCGGGCAGCGAAGTCATCCAGACCAATCAACATTTCTTTGACGGACTAACACAACACTACGCCGGCGGACTCTTTCTTCCAGTCTCCCGTTGTCCGACTGTCGGTTGGGCAGCGTGTATCGATTTCTTAACGCTAATTCTTGTACTATCTGTTTCAGTTAGCTCTTCACTTCGGAACTCGAGACGGGCCACCATCGCAGCTCCGGGATCCCTCCGCCAGCGATGTTTAGGTACGGGTCAAGGTGTTCGGTTGCCGGTCTCAGGGAACAACTTCTATATTTCTTCACTGAACTCGAGACGGGCCTTCATCGTAGCTCCGGGACCCGCAGTATGCCAGTGATATTTTAGGCATGGGTCTTGGTGCTTTGTTGATGGCTGGTCTCGAGTAGCGATTTCTTCCACATGCTGCTAATAACCTACTTTGTTTGTTTCAGCTAGTCCCAGATTGACTCTTGTAGTCATTAGGGTTCTACCCTAGATGCTGCTGTGAGCAGTTTGGGGAGAGGGGGTGGTTTAGTGGGTAGTTGGTCCGCGCGGCAGCGGATCGAGTCCCACAGCACCTTCACTTGGCCGAGAGGTCTGCTTAAGAGCTTCCATGCTCTAAAAAAAATTCTTAAAAAAAACCTAAATTGTTAATTTTCAATCTTTTACATAGTAGCCTATTTATTGTGGTTTTGATTTAAAAAAAAATAATTTTCATTACTTTTTAATTTCTTACACTGAGCCGTTTCTAACCATTTTTAAATAGTACCATCAGCATTATTTTACTATAATCTATATATATAAAAGCGAAATACCACTCACTCACTCATCACGATTTCTCAAAAACTACCGAACGGATTGGAATGAAATTTGATATGTAGCTTCTTCTAGGCCATAGGTGCTTTCTAAGAAAGGGTTTGAAAAAATTCGAAATTTTAAGGGGGGTTTGGGGGATCAAAGTTATTAAATCACGATTTCTTCAAAACTACCGAACGGATTGGAATAAAATTTGGTATGTAGCTTCCTCTAGGGCCATAAGTGTTCACTAAAAATGGGTTTTAAAAAATTGGAAATTTTAGGGGGGTTTGGGGGGTAAAAATTACTAAATCACGATTTATCAAAAATTACCGAACAGATTGGAATGAAATTTGGTATGTAGCTTCCTCTAGGGCCATAGGTGCTCACTAAAAAAGGGTATGAAAAATTTCGAAATTTTAGGTGGGGTTTGGATAGTGGCGTAGCCAGGATTTATTTTCGGGGGGGGGGGGGGGTCTCTCCCGGAAGAAAATTTTGAAATTTAAGTCATCAAAATGACGTTTTTTGTAGTCGTAGACTCATGAAAATAACAAATATGTGTTAAAACTTTCCAATTTGTGTAGGTATTTTTAGCGAATTTGTATAGGAAATTATAGCTACTGCTATGGTTTGCATTTTATCTTTAACGCAGTCGTATTTACCTACTGATCCAATGAATGACATAGATTGGTTTCCTGGTTTGTACAGCGTCTTGTAAATGGAATGGAAAATGGACCGCAAATGGCGAATGTACAGGTTTAAAGTAATACATTAAAATTTATTTTGATTTTGTTGTGTTAGTGTTAATTACATAACACAAGTAATTTGACAAAAGAGAATTTATTGTACTTTTGCAAATACATATGTATATATTGTCAGTAATGCACTATTTTAGCGTCTACTACATAAAATAATTGTCATGACACAAACAGTTCTGTCTGAAAGTTCTTGCCAATGCCTAAAGTTCTTGTAAATTAAAATGAAATGAAAATTTATCGTTCCTTTTGTACATTATCAAAATCAAAATAATAAATAATTTAAAATTACATTAACAAAAGAGAAATGATAAAATTATTTATCTTGCAAATCAAGTACATAAGAATACATAACCTAAAAATGTCTAAATATATACAGTACTAAAAGGAAAACAATTAAATTAAAATAAAAATGGCCGACCGGCTTCCAAAGATATTATTAAAATCAATATCAAGTACGGTACATTTAAAAAACAAAGAAACTTAAAAACTGCAGCTTCTATGCTTACCATAACAAGTGTAACGTCCATCAACAACTTCTATCATTTATTTTACCGACTTACAACCTTTCTGTATTTAACCTTCACCCAGTCCCCAAATAGTTATCCTTTTCTCCGCCAGACGTCGACTCCGTACGGTATCTGAAGCCGTAACACTACTTTAGAATGCCATAGCATCCTACAACCGATCAGCTGTTCTTTATCCATTAAGTTGAAATTTTGCTTGGTCATGAGTTTGTGTAAAGCGTCGGCCATTAGACCGTTACGAACGAAAACTTTTAGACGCTGCCAAGTGGTAGTAATGTTACTAAACTTTAAATAATTTGATCGGGGTAACGTGTGTCGCTGAAGAACATGAATTACTTCTAAACCTTTTGTTTTCCGAATACCAGGTACAATATTTCAGCTTTACCTTAATAATTATAAGATATTACTTGTAAAACTTAATTAGGTTATTTCCACTCTTGGTTCATGTACAACTTCCTAACTCATTTTGTTCAATTTATTAGAGAAACCTATGTATTTCTTTTTTTACAACAGCCTAAACTTTAAATGTAATTCTTACAGCCTAAAT
Organism: Philaenus spumarius; assembly: GCA_018207615.1. NCBI lineage: Eukaryota > Metazoa > Arthropoda > Insecta > Hemiptera > Aphrophoridae > Philaenus > Philaenus spumarius. The sequence continues at coordinate 21,339 of JAGFPH010013302.1, forward strand.
TTTAAATGTAAATCTGACAGCCTACAAAACTATAAAGCCGATATCATTTTGGTTATTGTCAAGCCTAAACTTTCTTCCACAAACAAGCCTAAAGTGTTATGCATTAATTAACTATAACTGTGTAGTATTTCTGCAGTGTAACAGATATTGAAAACTTTTAATAAGCTATAAGCAAAATATATTGCTGATATGTAACTAAACGTTAACATTTCTTTTATGTTACCATGTGGCTTACCTAACATGTACAGACAGTGTTATGCAACATTACGCATGTTATATTAAATATCACAATCTATGTAGCAATTTGCTATCTGTGGTACAAAATTCAATAAAACAGCCAACTCAAAGAACTATCATTTTATGGTTATTTAAATAACTGTAAGTTTTCTAAAAAGGAAATTGTTATCTGTGTTATACAGTTAAACTGGTCCAACTGCAGGGGATGTTTAATGCAATGAGATAACCTGCAACCACTACAATTAGAAAAGGCCTACCTTGCAACTGAAAATTTGGATATATAATCAAAATATTTCTACTGAGTTTTAATTAGAGACAGAAGTTAATTTAAAAAATGAGAACTATCTGCATTTGTTCTTTTCTTTTATGTTAAGTGTTAAATAGGCTGTATTTTGAAAGTAATTTTTGCATATGTGTACTACTTAGGATATGTTAGTATTAAATAAATTGGGAGGAGCAAGCTAGCACATTTCGGACTTTAGCCCTAAGGGCTGCACATTAGAAATTTTACACCTTTTTTTATATATATATAGAGAGACGTCTCATAGTTAATTTTGTCTATTTATTCAATTATTTATAATTACCTTTTAGAGTTGGCCAACGACAAATATATATATTTTTTTCTTAAAACAAATCCATGGTATTTCATGTTAAAACTTTGTAACTTGTAAATCTTTTTGTATAATTTCTGTAATTATTATTAAAAGGGAGGGTTTTTGAATTTTATTTTTGGGAAGGGTTTTTAAATTAAATTTAATAAAATATATATGTTTTCTTTTTTTAAATCTCAATCTTTTTTGTATTAAGGGCATGTTAATTATCTTTTGTATTAAGGGCGTATAAACTTTTATTTAACTTGGTTAATAAACCTAAAAATTATACATATTTTTATGGTTTATTGAGGTAACCTTAGGTATCCTGTGCATTGTAAGAGATAAGCTGAAATATTCCTGCTTTTGGTGATACTTAAATTCTAAGGTAAGTTTTGAACAGTACCAATCTATGTGGCCCAGTATTGCTTCCGTTCCCTTAATTATTCTTTTTGTAAGATTGGTACACAAGAGAGAAAAATATACTTTGAAAAAACAGACTATATACAATTTATACTGTAATAACAATAGCCTACATATATCTACATGTAGACGTATACATACAAAACATTCACACACAATACATACACATACATTTATACGCAGGCATACATAGACAAAATACTTACACATTAATACACTCATATAATACACATACATAATATAGATAGATAGATAGATAGATAAATAGCCTTTATTTCATTCGCAGATATGAAATGTAGAAAACAGTAGCAAAACGTACCAGAAAAGATGAAAGCACTTTTAAAATTGAGCATTTGATTTGGATGTTTGCCTTTACATAATATACATTCATTCTTATATAGAAAAATAAAAATAAAATGTTAACTTTATAAAAGAATTTTTCTGTTCCCTTTTGACATCACGTCTAATACGTCATTAGCATTAAACTTTACAGGGTAGTGAATTGACATGAGTGCGAGTCCAGTCAGCCGTTCACTTTCCATGCTGTTTCGAAGGTATGACTTAATTCTCTTCAGCGAGGAAAACGATCTTTCTACTTCAGTTGTGGATACTGGTAGTGTAGCTAGCACACATAACAAGTGGTGGATGTTTGGATAGAAGTTTTTGTCACACTCGTCCAAGACTTGCATGAGTTTGTGGGGTCTGTCTTCTTGTTCAAACTTTTGACACTTTGCACACCAGAGAAGATATTCTGATTTCACTTCTGCTTCTGACGCACTGTCACTATAAAACATTTCCAGTTTACCAATAGCCTCCACCTTTTCAGAACTCGCATATTTTGGTATCAGAATCTCAAGTGATTGTAAAATGTCTCTGTTTTTTTCCAAAACGCTCAACTAAGGCAGAAATTAGTCCGTCCAAGCAAGGAACGAAAATTGTTCTCCGAAAATACTCTTCAGGGCTGTTGTGCGGGTGATTATCTCTCGTTGTTTGCCTAACAGTTTGGCGGGGCACGTCTATATCACTTTGAAAAATGTCACCTGCAATCATTTGGGCTTTTTTAAATAGGTCTGAAAACTGTTGCACATCATTATCAGCTGATGGTTCACGTAAATGTTTGAGAACATCAAGGCCGATGTTCTTAAAGCCGATGACAGGTTACATTGTGGACTTTGAAGGTATTTAGATAGTGGTAAAGTTAGGTTGAAGACAAAGTCGCAAACAATCAGGCCCAAAATAAAACTACCTTTCTCGACTGCAGCTAAAAGTGTCGATGCCGTTGTTGATATTGCTCTTTGAGTACAAGAAAGATCTTGAAGGCTTAACACTATAGCTGGAAATAGTTCAATAAATGAAGTAACTGCGTCTTGCCTTTCGATAAATCTAGTCTCACAAAGACCTAATAGGCGTTTCTTCTTTGATTCCGGTACCAAGGTTTTTATGTTATTTTTCAACATTTCACCAGCCTGAGAGTTGTTTCTAAACATATTTGAGACTTCTGCTACAGTACCGAGGCAATTTCGGATGGAGGGAACCGCAAGAGAATCACTCAGAACTAAATTCAAGCGGTGTGCTGCACAGTGAACATACAATGCTTTAGGGAAAACTACTTGTATTCTCTGATGAACACCAGATAAGTGGCCACTAAATGTCGAAGCTCCATCATAGCCCTGGCCAACTAACTTGTCCATATTAAGGCCCAAACTACTACACATATCCAAAATAGTTTTACTTACTGTTTTTGCGGTCAAATCGCCTAACTGTGTAAATGATACAAAATCTTCTTTCAATATAGGCCTAAGTGTAGTGTCATTTGACACATATCGAATACACAGAGAAAATTGTTCCTTTCCAGAAACATCTAGTGTTTCGTCTCCCAAAGTGGTAAAACATTCGGCATTATTTATAGACTTTACAAGATCTGTCTGAATCAAATTTCCACAAATACGTATGACCTCATTCTGAATGTCTGGGCTAACATACATAGCATTACGATTACTTTTTTCAAGATGTTCCTTTAAATCCTTATCAGTAGTGGCACGAAACCTTAAAAGGGACCTAAAGATACCTTCTTTCTTAAAAGGTTTTTCCACTGTTATGGGGCCGTCATCTCTATGCCCTCTTAAGGGCAATTCATTCTCCCCACAAAAAATTAAGGTTTCAATAATTGGCTTCAATAGAGCTCTGTTTTTCATTCTTTCCTTGGTTCTCTGTGAGTCAAGTAAGGTAGCCACATCGTCAATTTTGCCACTACTGACCTTTATATAATTTTCTGCAGCTACCATAGAAAATTTGTGGTAGTTTGTGTTGTTGTGAGACTCAAATTTTTCCACGGCATCCTTCCATTTCCTAAAAGGGATCACCACTAATGAGCCTAATTTTTGGTTAGCCCCTTTTCCAACATATTCAGAGCAAAACAGTACACAATACTTGCAAAAAACACCATCTTCATCCTTGGAATATGCCAGCCAAGGCCATTTATGTAACCAATTTCTTTGGAACATAAGTTTTTTTTATTCATATCACAGACAGGAAAGTTAAATTTTTCATCAGGAACGAATAAATCATTCTTCAATACTTTACATTTCAATTCAGAAATATTACAAAGTTGAGTTTGTTTAGTATTAGTAGAGCCTACATTAAAAATTATAGACGACACCTTACCTATATCCACACAAGTTAAACTTATGCCAGTGTTGGCCACGTCCATCTCAGTTTCTGTTTCCTTTTCCATTCGTGAACAACAAGGTAAACTTTCTTTACTTGAACTCATTTCTACTTTTGGCTCAATTGCTTTCTTGCTTGCTGGTGCTGACAATGGCTTGAAGAATTTATAAATCTTATTGCTATTGCCACTATTGCTACCACTGGGAGTATTAGTTTCCTTTTGTCGTTTCATGTTTACTTCACACTTTAATATTCACTTCACTAATATTGTAATATTACCTTAACCGTACCACCACCAGTAAGAGAAAGGTTTGTCACTACACAAGTACACAGTACACTACTAATAAACAGACTAATTGAGACTAACAGACTGGCCAGCCGCCAGCCGCCAAACAAACTGTTTTCCCCCTTCCACGCTTACACTGAGCCCTGCAATATGCTTTAACGCGCCACCCCACGAGCGTAACCTGTTTTTCTGCTTACTCTTAAGCTAATGCCACACCGACATCCGCCTCTACCGCCGAGGGACGGTAGCGCGCGGACGTTTTACCACAAGCCAGTCCACACCAAAAGTACCGCGCCCGCCCGGGAGTTTTGAAGTGGGAGTGGTCAAGCTCATCTCGGCGACTTTTGCTTTTCGAATTTCCATTATTTGGTATTTTTTTAGCCCTGTCCACTCTTTGTCTTCTTCCGCAAAGTAGCATGTTTTTGGAAGCAATTGCATGTTTATTTACTGTATTTTCTAGCACATACAAAATGGATCGTAAATTTTGTTATCCCCCTGTGTTCTTTTCTGTAAAATACAAAAAAACATACATCTACAAACAAAAGAAACATGTCCAATTAAATTTTAAACTGTAATTTAAAAACTCAAGTTTAAACTGAAGCGCATGTTTCCCGTGGTGTTAAAACTAAGCATGAGTTTAGTTTGTTTGTACTTACTTTCTTTTTCTAGAATGTGGGCAATTTCCTCCCACTCCTTATCCTTTCGTGTAGCGTCTTTGTAGAGTTCTCTTCTAATGTCCCACAACATCGGCCTTTTCCGAACTTCTTCAATAAGTTGTTCCATGATGGCAACAAGAAAACAATAAAACACAACGTCAAATAAGGATCACAGTCGCGACGTAGTGCTGATGGCGCGACAAGGGAGATGGCGATGGCCTTGGCCGTTCGAGGCGCACCCCTGCGCATGCTCAAGACCACACTCCCGCCTCGGTAGTTTAAAAAAATCGCTCAGCAAGTGGTAGTGGCGGACACTACCGCGCGCCCGCGGATGCTCTGTGTGACCTGTTCCATTTGTTAACACGGTGAGCCATTTTTCAAACTTCGCGTCCGCCGCGGGAGCGAGCTCGGTGTGGCATAGCCTTTACCGTTATACTATACTGTTTTGAGTGATTTCATTTCCAAACATTTCAAACTGGTTGTGTTCAAATGAAATGTTATTATCTGAAAACGGGTGTTCTCTTTTCTGTTTTAATCGTATCTAGTTTTAGCGTTGTGGAGACGTCAATTATTCCCCAAAATATTGATACAATGATTTAGAACTATGAAATACCTTATTTATGTTATTTTGCCATAAATATATAGTTTTATTTTTATTCAAATGAAACAAATTGAGGTTATTTTAAATAACTAACCAAAATATTGATTTAATGATTTAAAACTATAGAATATAAAAATAGCAAAATGTAA
>JAGFPH010013303.1:2130-15465 GCA_018207615.1 Philaenus spumarius
ATCTGAGTGGGTCCAATTAAATTTAATTTTCTTTGAAGTTAGGCGCAGAAGGGGTTGTATGGTTTCGGAATATTTATTTAAGAATTTATTGTAATAATTTATGCAGCCAAGAAAAGATTTTAATTGTTTGCGGGTTCGTGGGGTTGGAAAATTGAGTATAGGTTTGATTTTGTCGTTGTTCATTTGTAGGCCAGTTGAAGTTAGCGTATAGCCTAGAAAAGGGACAGAATTTCGGCAGAAAAGGGACTTAGAAAATTTTATTGTCATGTTGGCATCGGCTAATTTTTGGAAAATGTATGAAAGATGGGATAAATGGCTTTGAAAATCGGGGGAAATGACACATATATCATCAATATAAATAATGGTAAAAGATTCGATATAATCGTCGAAAACTTCGTCTAAGGCACGAACTAAGGCGGCTTGCGATGTGGAAATTCCAAATGGGGTAACGGTATATTGATAGGTATGTCCTCTAAACTGAAAAGCAGTGTACTTTCGTGATTCTTCTGCCAACGGGACTTGCCAGTAGGAGGCGGTGAGGTCAATCGTACTTAACCACTTGCCATCTGCTCCTTTTGCTAATAATTCATTAATGCTCCGATTTTGTTCATAATCGGGAACAGTGATTTCATTTGCCTTCCTTGCGTCGAGACAAAGGCGTATTTCTCCATCCTTCTTAATTATGGGGATAATAGGGTTGATAAAACTGCTATGTGATGGTTCGATAACTCGTAAATCTAACATCCTTTTTATTTCTTTATTTACTGCTTCTTGGTACATCAGGGGTACCGGGTAAAATTGGCTTTTAAAATTTTTGTCTTCTATAATTTGGATCGAATGGGTGTATTTATTGCAAAGTCCTGGAGCGTCCGAAAAAATATGTTTATAATTTAGTAATAATTTAGTTAACTCTAATTTTTGTTCTGGTCCTAGATTAAGATTTTCTTTTAAAGTGCTGTTTATAGTGGGTTCATCTAAAATATTGATAAGATTATTTGCGCCGCGTTGTTGATTATCTTTGTTTACATAGTTGTATTCTTCATTTTTATTCATTGTATCATAATTAGGTGTGTTTTCTTTAATAATATAACATAGAATTCCTTCTTGCTTTGCCTCCTCAAACTTTATAACGATTCGCTTATCATTTATTCTCATATTTATATATTTCGTATAAAAGTTTATTTCCGTCTCTGTATTTACTATCCAGTCCATTCCTAATATTATGTTTCTAATTAAATTCGGCACAATTAACATATTAACATATAATTCTTCTCCTTCTATCTTCATTCTTATCATAATTATTCTAGATACTCTGCGGGTCTTTGTTCCTACAGCCGTGTGGATTTGTATATTTGTTGTAGGCAGCTCTTCATATTTTCCGATTTTATCTTTATTATCTATGAACCATTGTTGAGACAGACAGGTTATGTTTGATCCTGTGTCAATTAAAGCTAAGGTTTTCGTCGATCCGATTTGGATGGTGATTTCAGGACATTTAATTTGATTGATATTTGTATTTAAACTTTTTTCAGTTTGATTTTCTTCGAGTAAAAACTCTCGATCACAATACATTGTGCTAATGAAATTTATTTTATTAGAGGGGTTGTTTTGATTAATTTTAGTTTCTTGGATTGGCCTAATATTTCCGAGATGTTTTTGTTGCACAGGGATAATGTCGTTTTGTTTTTTCTGGGGTATGAGGGAATGAATTATATCTTTTTGTAGGCCTGGGACATTTACTGTGCTTTCTAGTTTTTTGACGTATTTGTCGTTGAGGAGCATGTAATAAGTGGGGTTGGGGGTTTAACTTGTTCGGCTATTGCATGGCAGACATTTGCTTGTTCGGGGGTCGGATAATTTTGATATCGAGGCGTGTTGTGGGGTTGGAATTGGGGTCTTGAAGGATTGGGGTAATTGTTGCGGTAGGGTTGGACAGTGGTAGGGTTAAAATTTCGGTTTCGGGGCGATTGAGGGGGTGAAAAACGTGCTGGTGGATTCTGATAGTTTTTATTTGGGGGTTGGGATCGATATTTTGAGGGTTGGAAATTATTTAGTCGGTTATAGGGTTGGAAATTTGGTGGAGGGGTGAATTGGAAAGTTGTTCGGGGACTGAAGTGTGTTTCGCGTGGTTGAGAGGAATTTTTTCGCATCAGGGGTGATATAGGGCGTTGCTCTCGATGGGATCTATTCTGGCTATCTTTGACGTCTTCCCTTTGGAGTAACGAAATGAAGTCCATTATTCCATTAATACATTGGACTCTCCTTGCGTCTTGGATTATGTCTTCGAAGTGTTCTGCTAGGCAGGTAACAATTTCATCCTCAGATAGGGGTGGATTCATAGCCTTTAGCGTGATAACTCGCTCCGTGAAGTATTCGGCACGGGTCAGTGTTCCATATGGTCTAAATTTCTCTTTCTCCATTTTATATTTAATGCCTCTCTGAATCTCTCGGCTCCAATATTTGTTCTCAAAATATTCCTGAAAATCTTCCCAACAGTTGATGTTATTTTTAATTAAGCTAAACCATCTAGATGCATGTCCCTCTAAACACATGTCTAGATTGTCGGTTAGGTGGATATTCGAATCGCTGCCCTGGTTAAATGCCATCCTTCTCTCATGAAACTTTTTTATTTTGTTCAATATCTCTGTGGGGTTATGTTCTCTCCCATAAAATTTAGGTATATTATTATCAGCAGCCCCATCAAATTGTCTTCCGCAAACTACATGGATGTTTTTTGAGGATAGGGTTTGGTCTTCCTTTACAAATTTTTCTAACTTTTCAACACGATCATTATTGGTTGAAACGAGTTGTCCGATCCGGTCAATTTGTTGGTTTTGCTCTAATTCAATTTTTTGTATTCGAACTCTTTCTTCCTGCAAGGTATTAGTAATTTCGCGGTAGTTTTTCTCAACCAATTGTTTGCATTCTTCTTTAGTTTGTTCTTGTGTTTCCGAAACATGTAATTTTAAATGTTCTGTATGTTGATCAATTTGTAATTTGAATTCGGCCTTGGTTTGTTGTTGTGCGTAAGTAAATTCTTCTTTGAGATTAGAATATTGCGTTCGCATTTCTGTAACTACTTGTGAAATTTGTTTTTCGGATTGTTGTTTGAATTGTTGATTTGCGTCTAAAATTTGTTTAAATTGTTCGGTGGATTTGTTATTAACGTCTAAAATTTGTTGTTTAAGTTCTTGATTTGTATCTAATATTTTTTGTTTAAGTTCTTGATTCGTACCAGATATTTGCTGGTTTAGGTATTGGAATTGTTGGCTAATATTAAAAAACATATCTTCAATCGTTAAGGGTGGGGTTGAAGTTCTAGAGGGGGTTGCGTTGTCGGTTGGATTTATTGTATCTGGCTCAAGACTTGCTCTAACATTTACATTATCCGGCTCTGGTTCGCCTATAAGATCGGTAAACATTTCTTCCCTTAAACTCCGTTCTCCTAAAGACACGTCTTCCATCCGGCGGTTGCTTATATCGGGAATCCGCGACCCTTCCATCGTTTCGCCTAATGAATCCGCGATCACGTCTTCATTTCGGCGGGACGAGTGACAATTAGGCAAGCCTTCTGACTCTTGAGCCCTTTGAGTTAGGCTGATGCTAGTCCTAAGGTTATATGTAGTCTGGTTTTCCATATTAATTTAAATCACAACTTAAACAATATATATACAACAACTATTACTATACAATTCTATATCTATTTAAAATAAGGAGTTATTTGTGGTAAGATTGGGAAAAGCCTTCACGTTGCGGCGCCAAATTTACGATATTCACCTTTTGTGAGAGAAATGCCCCACGTTGTGGAAGCCAAATTTATTACACTCCACTTGGTTAAATTATCAAATTTAATAGCCCACGTTGTGGAACTAAGTTATAATACTATTAGATTACCAATGCAATTCAAAACACAAAATAGGTTTACAATTTTAATACTTTTTTAATTGAAAGAAAGAAAAAAATTAATATATATATGTACAATTATTCACAAAACAAGTTAATTCAAATCAAATGTTCGTTATAGTCTTTATAACACTCTTAGTATCTCGGGGGGTCAGTGCCGACTTTTCCCAATATTATTTTATTGAAAACAAAAGTAATGATTAAAAAACAGTTATTCTAGATAAAGATAAAAATTGAAAAGGGGAAAGGAAAATAGTACAATGTGTTATAATGTATGTGTACGTAGGTGTATCAAAAGGGGAATTATATCGAAGTTAAATTTATACTGATGGTCCAAACAAATTCTTCTTATAAAAGTATTTTACAAAGTCTTTCCAAAATATGTAATATTAAAGTTTTCACTGATGGATGGTTTGAAATATAGATAGAGTTAATTCAGGTAAGTACTTATAGGCCTATGGATAGATCTCACCCAGTTTATAACTTCTTCTTCTGGTTATGGGACTTTAAATGATTATTTATTATTATTACACTTCACTTGAGTTAAGGTAAGTTATTTATTTAAACGTAGACAAAGTTTGAACACTAATAATCTTCAATTTATTGGAGAGCGTTGGTCATAGGTCTTGCTTCTTAGGCGTCTCTTCAACAATTAAAATCCTGGGATCAAAAGTGGCTTGCTTTGGGCCTTCAGGAAATGGGTACATAAGGCCTGGTGAATTTCGTATCTTCTGGGGTGTGGATTGTTGTACAAAAAAGTGTAATTTAAAATGTAGTGTATTTATTTGGTGTTGTTTTGATTAAATTTTGAAATAATTTTGTTTTACAACTAATATTGAATAGCCTAATAAAATTAAAAGAAATTGATTAAATAAGAAAATTGCATAAAAATACCAAAATAGCTCCTTGTACAAATTATTTTCTAACATCTACTATTTACAATTAAAACTATACATTTGGCTTTTAAACTGGTGTTTTCCGCGTTGCAAGCGGTCACATGACTGTTGGCGGGGCTTAATAAACTTGTCGTCTTCCTCTATCTACTTTAGCCGTTGTTTCGTCGACTTTCAATGGATTGTTATGGCTTAACGGTATTTCCTATAAAATTTTGCTAAAGACATTTTTGATGAAGAATCTTTCATTCTATCTAATGGTGTTCTTCATTTTTTGATTTGAATTTTGGTTCTCTTAGGATCGATGATTGTATTTCTGATATGGCCTAGATTTTAGTATGCCGGTCTGATTTCGAGTGGATTAAAAAAGTGAGTTTCGGTCGAACGCTTGTCGATGGAGTTAATCTTATAATTCGGATGGATTGGTTGATTAATTTAGATGAATTTTGATATAGGAAAGATAGGGATACGAGGTCTGGAAATATTATTAATTACGTAAAACGTTATCGAAAGTCGGGTGTTTTAGAATCTTGTTAATTTGTTGCTTGCGATTCCGTCCGCTAGATGTCGTCGATCGGATTGTTTCTGAATGATTTTTACTATCAATCTTCTGTCTCTCTCGCACTCATGCGTGTTTAGTTGAAATACATTAATGTATGATTCTTTTGGCTTGTTAATAATTTTGTGGTATATTTTGAATTGTTACACCAGTTTTTATTTGTCTAGACAGCTGTGCAAAGTTTATATTTAGAGCGGTCTGGTGTGACCATGCGTTATTTCTTGTTCCCACGTTATACAATGCACGCTTATCGCCCAACCTTTAGCGACGGCAAAATGACATTAGATTGATGTCATTTTGTTATTCAATTAAATATAACTCAAACACTTTTGTGAACTAAGGAAAGACAATTATACCGTTCTTTTCTTTGATTTATCCTCTACACTTTGTTATAATAATATTTCATTTTTGGTCAAAGCATATATCAGTAAATGACGTTACAATCTAGGCCTAGGTTTGTTACCAGTAGTGTACTTGAAACATAAAAACTGTTTTTTTTCAAAATAACAAATTTGAAATTGATAAATGTTTTTATACAGTTATATTTAGAACTAAATTACGAAACTTTTTTACGCTTACGAAAAAAATACAAAAAATGTTTACTAATTGTTATGTAGGCCTAAAGTTGAACTTTTTCCTTTCGTTACTGAACATTTTTTGTTTCTTGAGCTAATAACTTTTACAATTTCAAAATAAACTAATTTTTAGTGGCATATTTGAATTCTTTGAAGGTTCTTCTACAAAAAAAATCTATTGAACACTTTTGGATTGGGGTTCATTTACTATTTTTGGCGAATTTTTAAAAATATGCTTGCAAAACGCTAAAAACGGGCGGGCCAATTTTAGCTTTAACCGTGCCTGTTCTAGGGTTAAAAAAATACTACACAATTTTATAGTTATAAATCCAACATATACAAAAATAGGGGAAACCCCTGCGTGCTCCGCACGCCAACCTCATTGAAACCTTCTAACACATAATCATTTTATGTTTTCCTTATAATAATTGTTTAGGATTCATAATAACCCCAAAGCTAAGATGGTAAATAATGTTAAATGTTCAAATGAAATTTTTCGTATATTTTATAACAGCAGTTATAATAAAGGTTAAAAGAACCAGCAAGGCTCAGGTTTTATACTTCAATAAAAATCTAACCTAAAAGTTAAAAATACAATTAATTGCTTGAAAGTATGAAATCAGCTGTTAATGGAAATATTGGAGCAAACAGTCATTATATACAATTGGTCGCTGTGGTAATGAATGTAAATACATGTGTTGGTTCATCATTCTAGGTCTAACCTAAGATTTTTCGGACTAAATTTACAAATATTGAAGTACAAAATGTTTTTATTAAAATGAATTATAGCCTATGTTAGTCAGGGAAAGTGTAGCTTTTTATTTCGTAGATCAACATTTCTTGGGAATCGATGAAACCTTACTCGTAAAAAGCTGTCTTTTTTGTTTGAGTTACTGCAGCCAAACACGGCACAAAAAGGCATTATAATTAATGGTTATTATTTATAAGAAATGTTATTACAATAATACACTATGTAGCCTATAATTAATAACATAATTTGACGACAAAAAAGCTTGAAGGTCGTACAGGTTTCGGCGGTAAATATGGCAAAGGAGTCTAGACTGGAGCTCCGACTGTAGCACTCTAAGTCACGGGTAGGCTGGAGTGGAGGGAGAAGCTGCACATGCACACACCTTCTTTAATACGCCTTGCGCAGATTATAGTTTTGGTGTCGGGCAACAATGTTAATCTACAGGAGTTAAACAAAATCTAATTTATTCATTAAAATAATATTTTTAACATTCGTAATTAATAAAGACATGCATTTTATATCCTATAAAAGGCTTCGGCAGGTAATTAAAAATAGTTTCAAAGTAAAAAGTGAAGTTTAAAGAATCAACAGCGAGAATTGACTGGTGGACAATGTAATCTGCGGAAGTTTCTTCAGCAGTAGTATCACTAGTCAGATCTTCTGGCTTTTTAAACTTACCGTCAATTACATCTAATGCTCCTGTAACAATTCAAAATATTCAACCAATTATGAATAATAGAAATGTAATGTAAATACTTATGAAGCGAGAAAGAGAGAGAGAGAAGACCTAAAGAATGCGATTCATTCCACAAATAACGACATGCGCGGCGCCTAGCGGAAAATATTCACAACGCTAATGAAAACGTCTAGAAAAGAACCAACCACGACTTTCGACACTACTACAGCTATTTAAAAATACTTCCCGACATTTTCGACCTATAATTCCTATATCAAAAAGCTTCAAAATTAATCTATCTGTCCACATAAATTGAAATATCGAACAAATATAAAGCCATTCAACGAAATTCTGTACTTGAAATTGAGAATCCAACATGCTGAGATGATTCATAAACAAACGGAAGACGACAGAATATTAAATTTAATTACGAGCAAACTACCATTTAAATACAAAATTAGATTAGGCCTATGGAAGGAACCAACATTTCTACATCTGAAAAGTCTTCTTCGACAATATAAAATAAACCCGTTAAGTTAATAGCAATTTAAAACCCGTGCCATGACCGAGTTTTTCCATCATACAGAGAAGGACGGATACACAAAGCTCCTCCCACTAACTACATACTGCGCTGTGATTGGCTGTACGATTTTACAATGAAATTCAATCCGTAGTAGGCCTAGTACAACCGTTTAGTATAAAGTTTAGAAAGTAAATGTTTATTGTAAATAAGGAGTTATTTGAGTGTTTTATTTAATTTATTAAACTAATTTCATTTTATCACATCTTTATATTGTGTTATAATATTTTCACTTCTCCAAAACACATTAAGTTCTTAAAATCAAAACATACATCATAAATAATAACACTTTAATAGCTCACTCCATCTATGTACATTCACAAATCCCCACCCCAAGAAGACATCAAAATGAAGAAGGCATTACAAACGATTTCCTGAAGACCTTGTGAGAACCCCTAAGGATCGATTGTTAGGCATTGTTGAGTTAGATTCCGAAGAGGCCAGTTGTGTTTCTCTTAGCTGGCGATTTGAGAAGAATTCAAGATCAAAATTCAAGATTAATATATCCAGAACTTGTGCTACGTCAATTTTAATAACTACAATTCAATACAGTACCATTTTTTTTATCTTAACTACTCGATTTTATATAAAAGAAGACGTTTGAACTATGGTGAGATTATTCCATTAATAATTATATCTTTTCACGTATTACGATCTAACCTACTCCCAGAAACATTCGAACTTGTTACAGTAAATGGCTGATCACCTTATTACCCATTATTCAGTGATTGTGAAAAACTATAAACGATAAATAGTATATTTAATTCTGAACGGTGCATAACCTGAACTTTACGATTCCTATGTTACACTTTCACACATACACCTACACGAACACAGATAAACAAATTGTACTCACCATTTTAACTTTTCTTTTGCATTTATATATATAGTAACGTTTCAAGTTATCATATTTTCATTTAATTTTATGTCTTGTTTCAACTGTTATTTGGGAAGAGTTGGCACCAACCTCCCGAGTTTAAGAATCTTGTGTCTCGCCGATTGTGCTATAAACTTTATTATATGAAACTTTCTTATATATTTGCATAAAGACTTTGATATTTCATTCTTATGATAAATTTATAAATCAATAATTTACGTTTAACTGTTAAAATAAATAAATTGTATATTTAAAAAACAGAAACAAGTAAAGTTAACCTCTTTTACATTTGTAATCTGAGTTGAAGTTATTTCTTTATTAATTGTCAAACTGTTTATTGTTATATTTCATTTGGCACGCCAACGTGTGGCTTTTCATATCAAAGGTAGTTTTGAAGTGACTTAAATCAGTTACCATTTATTGTGATATTTCACTCCTTCGTGGTAATCAAGTAAATCTAGAAGTTTTCTTTTCCATAGAGGCCAATCTACAACAACAACAAGAAAAAAGAAGAGAAGAAGAAGGGGCCTCATAATAATGATACATATGTTTACATAATACACCTATTAAGTTACTATTGACATCTTTAAATAAATAAATAGATTTACTTTACTTTATCAATTTATTCATTAAAAATTATATTTTTAATGTTCGTAGAAAATAAAGAAAAGCATTTTACATCCTATAAAAGCTTGCACAGGTAATTAAATGTACATTTACAGACTTTGTAGATGTAGTCGCAAATAGAGCAAAGTTCAATTGCGAACTCATGCGCAAGTAGTTTTTCTTTAACAATTTTATTTTTTAAATTCTCAATTTATTCAGACATATGTTATGTAACTTTAAACGCTTATGCAGGTAAATCAAACTATCTTTGTAGATTTAGATGCGAATAGAGCAAAGTTCAATCGCAAACTTTTGCGCAAGTAGTTTTTCTTCAAATTCTCAATTTATTCAGCCATATGATATGTAACTTTAAACGCTTACGCAGGTAATTCAAACTATGTTTGTTGACTTTGTAGATGTAGACACCAGCGAGCACATAATATAATAGAGAAGCTACTCGGAACGCAAAGTGAGGCCGGCTTGCCTGCCGGATGTGTCGGACCAAGATGGCGGCGCTGCCCTAGTCAGAGCGTAACACGCGTTATTTCAGTTAGTTCATTACCGTTAGTCGCAGTGAGGGTAGATGACTGTTTGTTGTAAACCTAAGATTTCAACCTACATGAAATGGTAAATTGTGCTGCATTTGGTTGCAATAACCGGACACCTAGTAACAAAACGGGGTATAGACCACCTGATGGGATTACATTTCACAAGTAAGCATTGTTTGAATTTCTTTAAATACGCATATTTAAGTGATTTAAAAAATATTGTTGTTTAGTTATTAGTTATTAGTTTTATAGAATATTCCAATAATTTCTATATTATATCTAGTCGCCCTAAATCTTCTAATGATTCTTTTTGTGTAGGCTATAAAATCTTTCAAAATATAAATTACCAGTTATTATTTATACTTGATAAACAGTTATTTTTTATTAAGGTGTAAAAGACATTTGGAATAAGTAATACTATAAAGTTATGTTTTTACTATTGTTTGCATTTTAAAATCACTATTTTTTTATTCATAAAAACTATTTATGGTTAATTGATCACCTTATACAAATATTATTTAATCAGGTTAAGTAAGAAAAATATGTTATTTACATAGGTTAATGTGTTCAATAAATCATCTTAAGCTTCCTTATACATTCCGTCAACTGGGGCTACTATGTTACAAAATACTGTAATATCATTTTTTTAATAAATAGTTTGCAAAATTACTAGTGTATTATAAAAGAAATATGTGCATGGTTAAAGGCTACAAATTGGAAGTGGTTAGAAAAAATCATCTATTACAGTTTTTTTTAATTTTAACTTTTTTTGTATGTTCAAAGTAGCCCCCGGGTTTGGGGCAACTATGAACATAAATTTAAATTGCTTCTATCTCAGTTACTCTACTACCTAGGTGGTTGATTGATACATTATTGAAAAACTGGGGTTTCATTGAACAAGGTGACACATTTTTTTAATTTTTTCGGTAAATTTAATGTTTAGAGATGAAAATTTGTGCAAACTTACAAAAAAACTCTGAATTTTTCTTCTTATAAATTGATGTATTATTATGGTTATTTACTGAATTGTGCAGGTTTGGTGTACGGGTGTATTTTCTATATAAATACTATATGCAAATTTTTCCTTTGAAGGTTCCCCAACGACAAGCAACTGCAGAGAAAATGGACTGTGGCAGTCAGCAGAGAAAACTGGGAGCCGTCGAAGTGGAGTCAACTATGTTCAGCACACTTCAGGAAGTCAGACATCGACCGCATGGCTTTGGCATGCGTCAGGTTGAGACCGGGAGCAGTCCCCTGTGTATTCCCAACTCAAGGAAAGGAACGTCAGAAGGCAAGGAAGCCATCGAAAAGGACTATTGATGAGGTATATAGTACTGGCGAGACATATGTAGGTGTTTTAGAATCTCCAAGAAAAAGTAAATTAAGACAGGAACTTGATAAAACTAAATGTTTGTTGCAGAAATCTACAAGAAAAGTAAAAACTCTAAATCAAAAAAAGAGAAGATTTAAAAAAAAATAGCAAGTCTTAAAATGATTCTTAATGTTTTAAAAAAAAAGTTAAATATTGCAGAAGAGAACTGTTTAATTTTGAATTCTTTATCAAAAACTTCTGCATGCTTGTTAAGAAGGTCTTCTGAAAAAAAACACCAATCCAAAGCTAAGAAAGATTTACGTCGATCGCCTTAAGGCTTTCGCCATAACACTCCATTTTTATCCCCAAAAGCTTATAGGTTTGTGCGAAAAACATTTGTCACAGCCTTACCACATCCCAGGACTTTATGTAGATAGTTCTCGACTGTTGAAGGTGAACCTGGGTTTTCAAAAGAAATATGTATGGCCCTAAAAGACTACACAGATCGAAATGGAAAAACTCTGTGTACTTTCATGTTACATTCCATGTCTATACGTAAACAAGTAGAGTTTGATGGTAAAAGATTTCATGGGACTGTGAATGTGGGGGTTTCATTAGAAGATGATAACGCACCACTCGCAACAGATGCCTTGGTTTTCAACATAGTGTTTATAAAATCACGTTTAAAACTTCCCGTAGGTTAGTTTTTTGTTTCTGGTGTGACAGGGAATCAGCTAAGTGCTTTGGTAAAGCAGGGATTGACCTTCTTGCATGAAGCAGGAATGACAGTTTCTTCTCTTACATGTGATGGAACTGCTTGTAATATTTCGATGGGTAAAATTTGGGCTGCAAGTTAACTAAATCAGAATTAATTACTTACTTCCCCCACCCTAGTACTTAAGATCCAGTATTATTTTTTTCAGATCCAAGCCATATGATTAAACCAGTCAGAAACGCATTTGGCGATCTTAAAACACTGGTCGATGGCGATGACAACGATGTTGAATGGCGATACATTGAATCTTTATACAAGCTTCAAACTGGAATTCAAATGCATTTAGGAAATAAGTTAACTAAGTCACAAATAGAATATTGGAAACAAAAAATGAAGGTCTAATTAGCAGCCCAGTTATTTAGTACTTCAGTTGCTGACTCTTTGAAATATCTCTTGGAAAATAAATATGATAATTACCTAAACTGTTCTGCAACAGTTAAATTCATAAAGTTATTCAACAATCTTTTTGACATTTTAAACTCTAGAAGTATCAACGCGAAATACAAAAAGCAGGCGTTACACCCCAATAATATAGAAATAACAAAAACATTTTTGAAAGAAGCAAAAGAATATATTTTGCAATTGAGGAACTATGCGGGTAAACCAATTTGTGATACCAACAGGAAAACTGATTTTATTGGATTTATAATATGCATAGACAGTGCAATAGGTATGTATGATCGTTATGTGCTTCACACTTCACCTAATGCACAATTATTACAGTTTTTTCTGCTATACAAAATTAGCCAGGACCACTTGGAGCGCCTCTTTGGATATATAAGGTCACGAGGCGGCCATAATAACAACCCGACATGTAAACAATTCACTTCAACTTTCAAAAGAATATTACTTCATAAAGAATTAGAAGAGAATGAATCAGGGAACTGTCTTATTCTAGACCAAAGTTTAATTTTTGACGTGAAGTTAAAAAAAAATTCTCTAAATGCATTAAACAGTACTCTACCTGGATGGCGATCCTTAGAGAAAACTACTAAGGAAACTTTATCGTGTGTCAATGAAGACGAAGATTTTAGTTTTCCTTCTTGTCAGTCAGACATAGAATTTAATATAGTGGAATATATTGCTGGTTTCATTGTTAGGTCTATATCTACACGCAGTTAAAGTGTGAAGATTGTGTAATAGCCTTAATAACGAACAAGAGCACTACGCCGTAGTAGATGTTTATCGGACAATTTATATGTGTTATGTGTCGTGAGTTATATGTTGTTGTGTTTTTTGTAATGTGAACTGTTAATTTATTTATTAAATAATCTGTTGAT
>JAGFPH010013303.1:15565-26946 GCA_018207615.1 Philaenus spumarius
GATTTAGAATGTGTAAGAACACGGCCAATATGGTTTTGGATGTTATTAGAGAGCAGATTGCGCCGAAGAAAGTGAACATTCAAACTGTTATCTGAAGTGAAGTTTTTTACCACATTAAGATTTTATGCCAGTGGAGGATTTCTTACAAATGTGGGGGATCATTGTGGAATACACAACTCTACAAACTCATTTGCAAACATATTGACAAAACACCGCTTTTGCAAACAGAGTAGAAACATAACCTCCTAAACTCAATATGTGTATTGAGCAGACGAAATAAAAGCGCAAATACTAAATCAGGGCAGCCAACATTCTTCTTCCATGGTTTAACTTAAACTTCAGGCCAAACTGTATAGAGAAATCGATCGATGGTTTAAATGTCGGTATAACTTTAAACTCGTTTAAGTTAAACGTTACTTGGAGAAACCGGCCCTTAATGTAACTTTTATTAGGTAGGCTATCTGATGATGAAACATATGTTTCGAAACGCGTCATAACGAACGCTGAACGAAGTCTCATGACGGATACAAGGTAAAATTTGTTAACTTCTACTGAATATAACTGAAATATTAGACGACAATTTTAACGTCACAATACTTAAGTTGATGTAGATTTAAATTTAAAACATACTTATTTTAAAATACAATTTTCACAACAGAATTAGTTTTGCTAGAAAAACGTTGAAGTCTTATGGAGAAATAGATATTGAATTTCTTAAAATAAAAATATAAAACAAAGCTTTCCATAAACAATTTTGTATAGGCTGATACGTAGGATAGTAACAAATTATTTGTCTGTTACGATTTTTTACTGAACGTGCTGGTTCTCGGTGAGAAAAATATAAACTATACCCGCCCCATGTTAAACTGGAGATCAGAGCCGTGAGCGGTTGGGTTGACTCCGGCCCCCTCTTAAGGACTTTAGGAGAGGCTGTAAGTAATAAGCAGAAGCACCAAGCAATAAGGAAAGAAATGTTGACATTTTAAACCGAAGACTGATCAAGATCAAAAGATTTGGTACTTAAGCAGTCTGCCTGAAACAGCGAGAGGGAGAGTATAGGATATTGACGTATGCATGAAGTGTGCCCCCCACTCTTCCCCCCCCCAGATCTACTTCTTCATCTACTTTTTAATCATTAAAATTTTCAATAGCCTACCTTCCACTATATATTACACCCGAGATGGCAACTTAAACATACAAAAATGGGGTCAACTTTACTAGGCTATAAGCATACTACTTGCCATATTGCTGCAGAGTTACCAACCTATGTGCAAGAAATCACTATAAAACAATCATAATGTTTAATTCTTTTATTAAGCGGAGTAAATTTCTTTTATGACCCTCACCACATATGTTTACAGGCAAGCTTTTTTTTAGAAATAAGAGTAGTGCTGCTAACCTAAACACATTCTACGGTTGAATGTATGTAAACATACTGTGACTAAAGACCATAAGTTAGACCTTTTGGTTTTTTTTTTAATGCTGGCAATTATTTTGTTATAGGAGAAGACAGGGAGGTGGGGTAAGATGGGGAAGGACTTTATATCATGTTCTCCTATTCTGGGATTCTTTAACCATGGTTCACCAATTTCGGATTAGGTAAGCCTGATGAAGAATATCACCCAGGCTGAGAAGATTACCCCTTACCTAATCATCATAAAATCCTGTTAAGCACTCCTTAATTAAGAAAGATCCCACTTTTACTAATATTACACTGATAGGTAATACTAGAATGAATAGGATACATATAGATGTAAATAACAATTAACCTGATAGGATAAGGAATCATTAACCAATTTAGAAATTTATAAGATATAAAGTATTGAATAGTAACTATAACAAGGTAACCACAGGAAAAATATTTTTTATAAATAAATAACGTATACAGATGCCAGAACAAGTGCAACAATCAAATAAACAGTGTAGAGTGAGGCTTCATGGATACGGATAGATTCCAAGCCTGCCTTTTGGGGTTTGTATAATTATTTTCTTATGAAATTTGTATATATTTATTTATTTTGTCAAAATTCAAATGTCCATACGTTGTGGAGCAAAGTTATAATATAACTATTAATTCTTTTCCTTTTATAAGGCCCCCACTATCCGGAAGCTAAACTTATAATACTATTTCCTATTCTACTGTAGTAGCCTATAGGTACTATAATTGAAACCTATTAAGTTCAATCTCAATTATATTATCTTTGAAATAAGTACAAGTTTAATTTTAACAAATTTTGGTTTAATATAATTAAATCATTTATCTATTAGTACATTTGGTTTATAATAAGATATAAAGAACGAATTTGATTTATTTCAATTATAATGTAGAATCTCTATTTTAAAGAATGTCTATTTCCGGTTTTGATTAGCTCGGTATAATAATTAAAATTTCATAGAATAAAGTTTGTTTTATTACCACAATACATAATTTAGTTAAATTTGATTTCAATTCAAGTTAATCTCGGGCTAGGGGTACTCGTGCTGCTGTAATTATCTCATTTAAAATATACGCAATTATGAGTTCAAACATGAAGTTAATAATTATGAAATGGCGTCATAATGAATTGGATTGGAAGAAGGTGAAGTTCTTTTATTTAATTTAAATAATTTCCTGTATATATTAATCTTAATCACTGTTCTTTGAATACTTCTCAGTTTTGGTTGCACATATGGATAAATATCGAGTTATTGTACTTTTTGACTACACTTTTATGAAATAATTAACGGCGTCACTTCTTCATTGCATTAATTACATCCACCCACGCTTAGTTCTTAAATTGCACTGATTTTGGCTTCACTTTCAAACGATGTAGCTTGTTCCTTTACTTCCGCCTATCTCAGAATCCGGAAATAAGTATTCACTCATTTAATTAGTTGATTGCGTTCACGTGATGTTACGTCACACATTCCTTTCTCCGTTGCCGTGGTTACGCGTTATGACGTCAATGTTGCTTTTATGATAGGCGTCTCTTTTTACTTTAAAATAGTTTTAGATGGATTTTTATACCTGAAATATTTCTTTGTCGGCCAAAACAATTATGGAATTAAATTGTTCTTGCGTTTCAAGTCTTAAATTTATTTATTTGTAATAATTTTAATTTACCCGATTAAATAATTACTTCCTTTTTGAATTCTGGTGTATGTTGTACTACTTGTGTCATATGTTAAACTAATCATTGTGAATATTTTAAGAGTAATAATAGTCTATGGTATATAATTAACTATTAATTATTTTATAAATATTTTCTTAAATTTAGAATACGTTCTACACATTGGATTATCGTGTTTTCGTTTATAATTTAAATTACATGGTACATTATTGGTCTTTTACTTGACTCGTGTTTACAATCGTTTAGTTGCCTACAAAATTGGCTGACATAACTTAACTAAATACGTTTTTAAACATCTTGAGTCCTTGTATAGTGGTTTTGTCAAATTTTACAGAAAATAATAAATATAGTGCTTCCAATTAAGTATCTGGCTTTCATTTCTTTACAGGACTGTTACTGGTGTTTGCTTATATATTGACAAAGGGTTCTCTAGGCTATTGTACTAGGCTGTCATAAATGAACGTTTTGTATTACTGAGATTTGAGACATTACATTTGGCAAATTAGAAAAAAAAACCATAAAACCTGTGAGTGTTGTGACTTGATTCTCTGTTCTTCCAATCTAATCAAAATCAATACTCTTTCAAAACATTTGTAGCCATGCCTAAATAAATTAAACTTAATTTGCAACCCAACTTTAGACCAGACAATATCTACCAAGAAAAACGAAAACATAAATATGATAAAACTTTTCTAAACGTCATGAAAATAACCTATAAAAATAATTTTAAAATTCACACGGATGGCTCAAAAACTTTAAAAAGCCCGGCCCACGGTATATAGAATACTCCGGCCGGAGTTGGCGCGACCTTATATTTTTATCCCGTCAACTAAAACCGTAAGCAAATACAAACTAAATTCCATAACATCAAACTATACCGCCGAAATTTATGCCACATCTATATTACATAAAATCGAAAACCCACTCACTCACTGACTGATCACACATCACAGTATCTCAAAAACCATTATTATATAAAGCACTACAAATAACCAATCATAAAAATTAGGTACGTTATATGTACAGATTCACAAGCCGCTATACTAGACATACACAATGCAACCTTATATGGAGAAGATAGCAGTTTAATTTTCAACCTAATTAATGAAATCATAAAGACAAATGTTTTATAATGCAGTGGGTATCTGGTCATACGGGTACAGTATATCCATATCCTCTTGGTATTATTATCTCTGAGTATATCCAAAAATGAACATGTAGACATATTAGCTCGGGAAGCAACACTAAACCAAGATAGATAACAACTATTGGCGATTACATATAAAACAATCTAAGATGTACTACAAAAACCTCATGGAATAAACAGTTAAGGACACTAACAAGGCAATTTGGTACAAACACATAAACAATGAAATAGAAAATAACCCATGGTATAATTCAATAAAATTAAATAGATCATACATAATAACAATTTGCAGGCTAAGATTTGGACAAGCTAATATAAACGAAAAAATGTATCTTATAAAACAATATTTTTCACGAAAATGTTTATCGTGCACATCAAATGTAATTCTAACCTTCAAACATATAGTTTTTGAGTGCCCAGAGTACGAAAGCCACAGACAGATAATATAAAACAAACTTGTGGTCAAAAACTTGAAACCCCTTTTCTTTAAGTGACATTGTCAAAGAAAATAATCTTGAAATTATTATAGAAATAATAAAAATGTTTAAAATAGCTAAAACATCAATTATTTGAAACTTTCCCTACTATATATATATATATATACCATTTTAACTGAACAGAATACAAACATTTCAAAATATTTAAAACATTTATGTTTATTCTTGGTTGGAGGGTCTTCTACCAATGTATATTTAGGAGATATTGCTTCTACCCATTGTCTAAAATCTTTTGGGATAGGATTGAGTAGATTCATCCGTAAAAAGGTTACGGTAGGATTGACAGAAAATTGAACCCAAACTGATTATATTATATACCATATATTTACCGTATCTTAGCTTAGTCAATCCTCAATCTTAGGTTTAAATTGATTTTATGATGAGGACCACGTTCAGCAGGCGCATCTCTGGCTCTGGACTATTAGACTCTTGGTATTATTATCTCTGGTCCAGAGTCTAATGTAGCTCTAGCCAAGGTCTCTAGCAGAGATAATAATACTAGGTTTCTTCTAGAGACCTTGAGCCTTGAGGCTTGAGGCTTGAGCTCTAGGTACTTAGTTCTTCAAGGGAATGCTGGCCGTTGGGAAAGAAAGCTCTTTTCAGATTTTATGTTGTTTCTTAGGATTTAAATTGTCTATTCATTTGATTCGTAACGTTTATAATATTGTTCACTGTATAAACGTAACATAGGCCTAAACAATTGTATAGATCAAAGGAAAGGCTATATAAAAAGTGGAAACGGGTAAGGTTATGTTATTTTTGTGTAATATTATTAAGGACAATGAGTTATTCAGCATTTTATCTCTATTTATCATGACATGCTGATGTTATGGAGAATAAAATCAAAAGATTAGCCTATATGGACAAGAATAACAGAATCGTGGAAAAAAAATGGCAAATTTGTTGAAGCTGTGTCTTCAGAACATTATTGAGGAAAAAGTTTGATCCATTTTTTGGCACAAATTTACTATTTGACCCTCGGCTAACCTATGGCAACAGAAAGGCAAGAATAATAAACAAAAATAGCCTAAAATTCTAACTTTAAGTTTTTAATCACAGTATATTTTTACCTCTATGCAACATTTAACAGTAGAATGCAAAACAACGTCGTCGTCTGCAAAAATATCAGTTGAGGGTCGAATAGTAAATTTACGCCCATTTTTTTATTCAGGTCCAATCCCAGGAGGTTGATATAGTCATTTGATTTTGTGTGTAATATTTTGTGGGTATATTTTTCTCTTAATTTTAACCATTCTCTACTCCATTGTCTACATGTTTCTTCTTCATACATAGTGCTACAGTCAATGCTCAAAATGGGGGAATAATAAAATACGGACATCCACGAATGGATGCACACTGCGCACATTCCATCGTCAATGATGTCAATATCGTCCGCAGATTACAAGGCGTATTAAAGAAGGTGTGTGCATCGAGGAGCGTGAACTCGTCCGGCCCGCGCAGCTACGTCATGTACTACACACTGAACCAGCAGTTCCGAGCGCAATTGTAAGCTTTTGCTCAAACTGCGAATTAAATACTTTATGGTTGTCTAAAAATGATGTTTTTGGTATCGATGGAAAGGTAATAAAGTGAGCATTAAAATGATCTATGTCCATGGTCAAATATTTCTAGGCGTATAATTTTGAAACAAGCCTACTGTAAATCTAATATACGGGTTTGAATGACATAAAAACTACACTAAGTGAGGAAGTTTTTTACTATTACTTTCGGAAGGCATTCAAAGACATAGAAATGTAGAGCATAAAGTATAGTAAATACTGACATCAATTTTTTAATGAAAGTTATAGCTGTCCTACATAATAAGGTTGTAATCAGAACCATAGTTACTCGCTTCTTGCGGTGATTGAATGTACGCTAATCTAATTTGGTATTAGTTCTCATTTCTCTTCGTTATTTATTATTCATGCACATTGTTGTGAACAGGTAA
This sequence comes from Philaenus spumarius, assembly GCA_018207615.1. Taxonomy (NCBI): domain Eukaryota; kingdom Metazoa; phylum Arthropoda; class Insecta; order Hemiptera; family Aphrophoridae; genus Philaenus; species Philaenus spumarius. The sequence continues at coordinate 22,268 of JAGFPH010013303.1, forward strand.
ATTTTGTTTAATGTATAAATATGAATTTTTAAAGAGTTGACAAATTTAAGTAGCTCTATAGGGTAAAACCTTTTAACATCAATAAGATGGTGATTTTTAAAGTTTATTGGTTTTGTTATATTTACTAGGCATACTATTACTAGTAGGCTACTAAATTTACTTTTCAAAAATTGAAATTATCTAAAATTGTGATTGTTTGTTTGTTGTTCATAACAAATAAATAAATAATAAATAAAAATTAATATAAACGAATTATCAATTAAATAATTTAAAAAAATAGTAGTCTAGGTAATAATTAAAAAGTTGTGGCGAATACAACATTGAGTTTTATTTCACTACTAACCCTAAATTACTTATGTCAAAATTTTGTCACGTTATTACTTATGTATCGTAAATTTGACTGACTACTAACAAATATTTATTTTTTTTTTACAGTACTAAAATTATTTTGTAATTATTTTTTAAAATTGTAATTGTATCCTTGTATATTTTAGGGCTATATGTATTTTTTTTAAAGAGTTATACATCAAATAAATAAAATATTTTTTTCCATCAATATTTTATTTTTTTACTGTTTAAAATTATTTAATAACATACAACAGCATTTCAGTTACATCTTAAATTCTGTCCACTTCGAACATAAAACAATTTTTATACTCTAAAAATATATGTTTTAACCGTCTAAGCGTCAAGCACTTTTTTACTGGTCGTACACTTGTCATTATCACTTAGATAGAATGTATCCTATTGATGTAAAGTGTACACTATTACACATTTTATTGTTCAGGAAAGTATGGAGAACATTGCCATGCAAACAAAATATTTAAACAAATTTCTCTAACTATTTTTAACTATTTTTGCGTTTCAAAAGAAAAAAAATTGGGTGTGCGTCGGACCACACGGTGGAAGTTATACTTCTTTGGCCATTCTCATACACCCACTCACGCACACAAACATACAGGATATATATAAATAAAATATAAGACATTTTTCAATATTATTCAATATATTTATCTTCATTATTATATTATACACCTATATTATCATTATCAGTAATTATATATTGTGGATTCGGTGACACTACTGTCGATTAATCGATAGTTCTTAAAAATTTGTTCTTACTTTTCAGCGTGACGCGGTTTCTCGACCAACATCCCATCCCAAAGTGTCTAACGGGCGCAAAGAAGTATAACTTCAAAAAACAAATTGGTAAACCAAAGTTTCAAAAGCAAGGGTTTTAAAAAATTACTACACAATTTTATACTTTATAGTTATAAATCCAACATATACAAAAATAGGGGAAACCCCTGCGTGCTCCGCACGCCAACCTCATTGGAACCTTCTAACACATAATCATTTTATGTTTTCCTTATAATAATTGTTTAGGATTCATAATAACCCCAAAGCTAAGATGGTAAATAATGTTAAATGTTCAAATGAAATTTTTCGTATATTTTATAACAGCAGTTATAATAAAGGTTAAAAGAACCAGCAAGGCTCAGGTTTTATACTTCAATAAAAATCTAACCTAAAAGTTAAAAATACAATTAATTGCTTGAAAGTATGAAATCAGCTGTTAATGGAAATATTGGAGCAAACAGTCATTATATACAATTGGTCGCTGTGGTAATGAATGTAAATACATGTGTTGGTTCATCATTCTAGGTCTAACCTAAGATTTTTCGGACTAAATTTACAAATATTGAAGTACAAAATGTTTTTATTAAAATGAATTATAGCCTATGTTAGTCAGGGAAAGTGTAGCTTTTTATTTCGTAGATCAACATTTCTTGGGAATCGATGAAACCTTACTCGTAAAAAGCTGTCTTTTTTGTTTGAGTTACTGCAGCCAAACACGGCACAAAAAGGCATTATAATTAATGGTTATTATTTATAAGAAATGTTATTACAATAATACACTATGTAGCCTATAATTAATAACATAATTTGACGACAAAAAAGCTTGAAGGTCGTACAGGTTTCGGCGGTAAATATGGCAAAGGAGTCTAGACTGAAGCTCCGACTGTAGCACTCCAAGTCACGGGTAGGCTGGAGTGGAGGGAGAAGCTGCGCATGCACACACCTTCTTTAATACGCCTTGCGCAGATTATAGTTTTGGTGTCGGGCAACAATGTTAATCTACAGGAGTTAAACAAAATCTAATTTATTCATTAAAATAATATTTTTAACATTCGTAATTAATAAAGACATGCATTTTATATCCTATAAAAGGCTTCGGCAGGTAATTAAAAATAGTTTCAAAGTAAAAAGTGAAGTTTAAAGAATCAACAGCGAGAATTGACTGGTGGACAATGTAATCTGCGGAAGTTTCTTCAGCAGTAGTATCACTAGTCAGATCTTCTGGCTTTTTAAACTTACCGTCAATTACATCTAATGCTCCTGTAACAATTCAAAATATTCAACCAATTATGAATATTATAAATGTAATGTAAATAATTATGAAGCGAGAAAGAGAGAGAGAGAAGACCTAAAGAATGCGATTCATTCCACAAATAACGACATGCGCGGCGCCTAGCGGAAAATATTCACAACGCTAATGAAAACGTCTAGAAAAGAACCAACCACGACTTTCGACACTACTACAGCTATTTAAAAATACTTCCCGACATTTTCGACCTATAATTCCTATATCAAAAAGCTTCAAAATTAATCTATCTGTCCACATAAATTGAAATATCGAACAAATATAAAGCCATTCAACGAAATTCTGTACTTGAAATTGAGAATCCAACATGCTGAGATGATTCATAAACAAACGGAAGACGACAGAATATTAAATTTAATTACGAGCAAACTACCATTTAAATACAAAATTAGATTAGGCCTATGGAAGGAACCAACATTTCTACATCTGAAAAGTCTTCTTCGACAATATAAAATAAACCCGTTAAGTTAATAGCAATTTAAAACCCGAGCCATGACCGAGTTTTTCCATCATACAGAGAAGGACGGATACACAAAGCTCCTCCCACTAACTACATACTGTGCTGTGATTGGCTGTACGATTTTACAATGAAATTCAATCCGTAGTAGGCCTAGTACAACCGTTTAGTATAAAGTTTAGAAAGTAAATGTTTATTGTAAATAAGGAGTTATTTGAGTGTTTTATTTAATTTATTAAACTAATTTCATTTTATCACATCTTTATATTGTGTTATAATATTTTCACTTCTCCAAAACACATTAAGTTCTTAAAATCAAAACATACATCATAAATAACACTTTAATAGCTCACTCCATCTATGTACATTCACAAATCCCCACCCCAAGAAGACATCAAAATGAAGAAGGCATTACAAACGATTTCCTGAAGACCTTGTGAGAACCCCTAAGGATTGATTGTTAGGCATTGTTGAGTTAGATTCCGAAGAGGCCAGTTGTGTTTCTCTTAGCTGGCGATTTGAGAAGAATTCAAGATCAAAATTCAAGATTAATATATCCAGAACTTGTGCTACGTCAATTTTAATAACTACAATTCAATACAGTACCATTTTTTTTATCTTAACTACTCGATTTTATATAAAAGAAGACGTTTGAACTATGGTGAGATTATTCCATTAATAATTATATCTTTTCACGTATTACGATCTAACCTACTCCCAGAAACATTCGAACTTGTTACAGTAAAAGGCTGATCACCTTATTACCCATTATTCAGTGATTGTGAAAAACTATAAACGATAAATAGTATATTTAATTCTGAACGGTGCATAACCTGAACTTTACGATTCCTATGTTACACTTTCACACATACACCTACACGAACACAGATAAACAAATTGTACTCACCATTTTAACTTTTCTTTTGCATTTGTATATATAGTAACGTTTCAAGTTATCATATTTTCATTTAATTTTATGTCTTGTTTCAACTGTTATTTGGGAAGAGTTGGCACCAACCTCCCGAGTTTAAGAATCTTGTGTCTCGCCGATTGTGCTATAAACTTTATTATATGAAACTTTCTTATATATTTGCATAAAGACTTTGATATTTCATTCTTATGATAAATTTATAAATCAATAATTTACGTTTAACTGTTAAAATAAATAAATTGTATATTTAAAAAACAGAAACAAGTAAAGTTAACCTCTTTTACATTTGTAATCTGAGTTGAAGTTATTTCTTTATTAATTGTCAAACTGTTTATTGTTATATTTCATTTGGCACGCCAACGTGTGGCTTTTCATATCAAAGGTAGTTTTGAAGTGACTTAAATCAGTTACCATTTATTGTGATATTTCACTCCTTCATGGTAATCAAGTAAATCTAGAAGTTTTCTTTTCCATAGAGGCCAATCTACAACAACAACAAGAAAAAAGAAGAGAAGAAGAAGGGGCCTCATAATAATGATACATATGTTTACATAATACACCTATTAAGTTACTATTGACATCTTTAAATAAATAAACAGATTTACTTTACTTTATCAATTTATTCATTAAAAATTATATTTTTAATGTTCGTAGAAAATAAAGAAAAGCATTTTACATCCTATAAAAGCTTGCACAGGTAATTAAATGTACATTTACAGACTTTGTAGATGTAGTCGCAAATAGAGCAAAGTTCAATTGCGAACTCATGCGCAAGTAGTTTTTCTTTAACAATTTTATTTTTTAAATTCTCAATTTATTCAGACATATGTTATGTAACTTTAAAC
>JAGFPH010013304.1:9550-26074 GCA_018207615.1 Philaenus spumarius
ATTGCAAATTTAAACTCAAGACCTACAACGAGTTTTGTCCGTTGTAATATATATGTAATATGTTACTCCAATTCAGACATATTTCACAATAATCAAAAAGAATGCACGGACATTCCCCTTATTTGAGAGTTTAAATAATTTATCGCAGCACTGAACGTGGCAAAAGCTTTTTTTTATATATATGTTGAAGTGTTTAATGTGCAATGTTTACCAAACGATAGATTTTGTTTTGGAAACATCAAGATATCCGTTAGGTATATCATTTCTACAAACTTATTTAACAATATTTCAAATTTGTTGACAGCCAAAAATTCCCTCCACTAGAAATAAAACATGATAAACAAAATAAGTTTGTTTTATAAATTCACAGAATGATTGAATGTTATAGGGTGTATCAGAGCGGGTGGCCGGCTTGTATAACATTGAAACGAGTATACTTAGACATTTAGTTTAAACTGATAACATTTCGACCCCAAGGAATTCAGGAATAATATTTTCAACCTTCTAAAATTTACAGAAAAATATTAATAATAATAAAGGTAGATTAAACAATGACTCAAGTTTGAACAATACACCAGGAATACTCATGAATGAGCATGTAATTCAATGATCCTTATCTTTTCGTTATCAGTCAAATTATTCTTCATTCCTTTAAAAGTGGGGGCGCTTCCATCGCTACTGTGGTATTATTATTAAATGTTTTTCATATTTCTTTGTGCAATAACACTCCTGGTATCTTTATTTAATATCTTAATTAATTATATATTACTTATGGTAAAATAATCAAAGAATATAATTATATTGAATAAATATGAAATATTTATTTAAACAAGAGACATTTGGTCTTAACAATTATCGATTGAAATTAACATTTTTGTTTGTTTGTTATAATTTAACAAATTGTTCGTAAATTGTTAATGGATTTTATTTAATCACTCTTATCTCGGGGTTCCGGTTGGTGCCGGCTTTTCCCAAAATTTATTAAAATTTAATAATAAACAGAACATAGAAATCTTTGGATAATAACAATAATAAAAGAAACAAAATAAGGTTAAATGTTAATTGAGGAGATATATCATGAATTAATAACAGTATATATATATATAGTTTAGTGGAAGAACACTGGGAACAGTTTCTACAACAAGGAATAATCACTACTGTGATTATTATCTTTGAAAGTTAATGTTTTCACTCAAGGCCTAGCCTATTACACTTAGCTTAAGGTAAATAGAAAATGGATAGATCTCACCATAGGTTAGTTTCTGTTGGTTAGGCTATTATTTTATTTTATATAATTTGTGGTCATTATGCCTTTTTTACAATTCTTCAGTATCAATTAAAAGATAGTTTTTCTTGTTTGATTATAATAGTTTTTATTTCTTCTCTGATTTTCACAAGATAGAAATTGGGTGACCTTATTTTCTTTTATATTTTACAATAATGCCCGATTTTGTTCTGTTGAGACACAGCTGGTAACTCACGCACTTGTTCACTAGATATCTTCACTTTTGGTATATTTATGTTTAGGGTATAAGTAGGCCTATATTTATTTAAATTTTGGTTCTGCTAATTTAATAGTTTATAAAAAATTTGATCTTATTAAATGGTCATGTATTAATAAAAATACTTAAATAACTCCATTATAACTAGGATATCATTTTATTATTTAGTTTTAATATTTAGAAGTAAAAGAAAGGAATATATCTGTTTTCATATTTGGTGTAACCTCTAAACCAATCATTATCGAGTCTACCAAAGTAGGCGTGTTTAGCGAAAGCTGACGATGTTAGACGAAGATTCGATCTTTAAATACAGATATTTAATTATTTGTACGGTTCCACGCTAAAACAATAATTTCTTTGGGTTGTTATTTTTATAATTAAGGAAATATTGAATTGTTACATTTGTTACAAATGTTATTACAGTATTATTTTATGTTAGCTTAAATTTTGTTATGATTTAATGTTGACAACTAAAACCCGGATTTTTAAAAGAGAAAAACAGTACTTTATTTTTCTGTAAATTTTAAGCCAATAGAGAAATGAAAAAAATTCAAATATGAAAAATGTTGATAATTTTAAGGGCTTCAATTTGATATGTAAGATGACCCACATTGCAATTTGAAAGTTTTTAGATATTCACTTTTTAAACTTCTAAAAGTTGTAAATTTTTAAACCTGCTAAAAATGTGAGAAAACCTACCAAAATTAGGTATTGTTTGAAAAGTCACACCTTTTTCAATGTACTTTAAAAATTGTAGCTGTTAAAAAAAATGTTATGTCAGATGTAAAAAGATATGTAAACTTAAGTTGTAATGTTGTTTCGGGCCACCCTGTATTGACGGTGCAAGATAAATGAAAAAAAATTTGTTTTAATGATCAGTGTACCGAGACCTTTAAAATGAGGTACAACACGACCTACCTTTACATTTGAAAATTTCCCAAAAACCAACCCCCACCCCCATAAAATACCCTTTTGGGGTATTTTAGAGGGTTGAAAACATTTTTCCTGAATTCCTTTGGGTTGAAATATGGTGTTATCAGTTTAAACTAAATGTCTAAGTATTCTCGTTTCAATGCTATACAAGCCGGCCACTCGCTCTGATACACCCTGTATTACTAATTGACATAAAATACTATGAATACTCACTTAAAAATCTTAATATAAAATGTAATAAAAACTATGCAACTGACAAATGATTGCAATTTCATAAACCTAATCTATTAATGTAATATAAATTAAATACATACAAGGTTGGGAAAAAGTCGGGAAGATATAAAACTTAATTCGTAAACTATTAAGCAAAATGTAGTGAAACTTTGCAGTTACGATAAAAATTAAACTTTTTAGTGAAACTTTGTAGTGAAAAATAAAAAATGTATACAATTGTTTCTTATGGACACTTTTAAAAAATTCTTAAATTGAGTGTGTGGTATCTTCGGTGTAGGAGTCCGATTTGTTTAATTTATCATAGATGACGTAATCTGACAATCACGAGCTGACAGCATCAGGCAGACTGACAAAAAATAGGAAGGTACTGAAATACTCAGCCCTCCCTCTCTAGCGAACTAAAATGGCTTACCCACTGATTGGTCTCTATTGAATTAGCTACAACATGTGTTCTTTGTTTGAAAAAGTTAATTGCCTCCCACAGCCCTTTAGTATCTGTTACTTGACTGAATTTTAACGTCATACTATCATTAAACTCTTTACGCTTAAGTACACAAAGTGCTTTAAAGTCCCTATTTGCTTCCAAGTATAATTTCTTACAGTATACATTATTATTTTTTTCTAAATAAATTTAATACTTTAAAAACCCGCCTCCTAGCTACATAACAATGATTATCAAACCATGGCTGTTTTGGTTTCCTTAATTTCCGACCTTTTACTGAAATTGACCCCGTGTTGCTTGTGGCTTCTTTTATACACCTTATTACGTCATCTATCATGTGAGAAGTTTTATTCGACCAATTTATCTTTTCTAAATGCATATTTAACTTATCGTTATATTGACTCGACTCCTTCACTGACCAACATAGTTTAGGCAACAAAGGCAAGACCTGCTCTTCCTTACGTACAATACCATCCCTCGTATACAGTTTCAATTCAACCGGGAAGTGATCTGATTCCACGATTGACCCTACTGCAAAATCCTTTACATACTGTATACATTCCACATTAATTGACCCTATGTCGTTTACCGAACTGCCCATGCTTCCTACAAATATAAACTCAACTTCTCTGTCACTATTTGTTCTTCCATTCAAAACAATTTGCCCATAGTTTTCACAGAATTCTAAGTATTTGCGACCATTCGTACTTAACTTAGTATCTTTAGAACGCCTTTCCAAACAAACATTCGATCCACTCGGGAAAACACTATACTGTAAAATCTGCTCGCTAGAATTTCTTACATTACAATCCCCCAGAATAATTAAATTTTTGTCAGCAAAATACTCTCCAACAACCTGGCGTAACTGTCCGAATGCATTCCCCCTAGAATTACCATTTAAATAGACAGGTAGGACATATACATTTTTATTATTATCTAACTTAATGTCTACTACTGTTAATCCCCGGCTAACAAACTTTATTTGATTTAAAAAACTTGAATTAGTGTTTATTGCTAGAATACAAGCCCCTATTGCCCTCCCAAACGTAGATTTCCTTTCAGCAAACCTAAATACTAAGTGAAAATTATACAGATGTTTTTTCACTAAATCGTTCTCATTCTCTGCAATAAATGACTCTAATAAAATTACTACATCAAAATTTTCTAAGTAACTAATTATACTCTCATTTTGTTTTATCTTACTCCTAAACCCACATATATTATAAGAAATAATTTGTATACAGTCACTATCGTCCGTATCACTTATTACAATGTTATTTCCGTGTTTGGTGTGTTGGCAAATTCCTCACTTAGACGTATCCAATGCTTGTTGATCTGGTGACTTGCTGGTTCTGGCTGGCGAAGTTGAATTGCCTTCTTCTGACTCCAATCCTTTCAAAAACCCACTGAAATCCAGTCCAAACAATTCCTTCAGTTTTACTTCTTCCTCTTCTTTCCCTGTTATGAGCCGACCATCCATCCACGAAAAGAGATATCCTTCAACACTTAGTTTATCGAATATCAATGGCATGCGTCTTCTCCCAGCAGTTTTTTCTATTTCCTGCCTAACAATCAACTTTTTCCTTTTCTCTCTTACTTCCTTCGTAAAATCACGATGTACGACGAACCCCGTCCCCTTTAATCTTTTTGCATGACTCATAATCCAATTCACATCTCTGTCCTCTGGAATATGAGCGATAATTACCGCGTCTCGTTTACGAGCGCCTAGCGGATGAGCCTGTTGATCCATACGTTTTCATTTATATTCATAACATTTGTACAGAAGTCCAGCACAATTTTACAACAATCGCCCCCATTATTATATTTTAATCCCTTAAATATTAAATTATTCCTTCTCGACCGACCTTCCAAATCATTCAATCGTTCGAATATTCATTTATCCCGATATCGTAGTCTCTCAATTTCAGTTTTTAACATTACATTTTCGCTTTTAAACAATTAACTTCTTTTATAATTAACTCCATGTCTTTTTTTGTCGCTAATGAACTTAATTTTTCGTCCAATAATAAACTTAAAGCACTCATGAGATCACCTTGATCTAAATTAACAGTCTTATATTCGCTCATTTTAGGTTTTTTATCCGATTGTCCACCACTGTTTTCACTCTCCGGCGAACCCCTTTGACGTTTTTGTACTTTAGCGGGAAAATAATCCACAACAGTTTTTTTTTTTTTCATCTATTTGGGGCAATATACGCACGATATTTTTAGTTTACAATGTTGGCTATTCTGCCGGCGCACCATCTATGTAAAATTATCGTAACTTATCTGATTACGGTTGCCTACCTTCAGGGACCATACCTTGATAGCGTTTGTCCACAAATCCAAACCTGCACTTCATCCGCTGCAAGACCGCAACTTCACTAATTTGTACACACAATTATTTATCCTTTCATAAAACTTTTTCACACCTAACCACTGATATTAACATAAATCACTGGACTTTATTTCAACCACCTCCTTTTACAAATTACAACTTAATTTATAATAACTTTACAGAGACAACAGTACGTGTTGTTCACCATTTGTAATCAGTGCTACCAACCTCCAAGGTATGGTATTTAAAGGCACCCACTCTGAAGTCATGCTTAAAGCGGTCCCAGAGTGGAGGTACTGCCTGTACAGGAAATGGAGGTTAGGGTTTAGTGGGTAGTTACCGGATGAACCGGGAGTCCCACACACCAGGGGCACGTGCTCACTGATGGTGCCTAATGCATTCCCAACTCCATCCGGAAAAAAAACTCAGCAAATAATCAAGTCGGCATACCTTGGCTAATGTTTAACATATTCTTAACTTAAATAACAGATTAACTCAGTATAACAATAATTAATTTTAAAGTTCAAAATTTAACAGCAGTTTATTGACAAAACAAATATTCTTATGATTTATATTGGTCCCTTTTCAATTGCTTAACAGGTAGGCTACTAATCTCAAGTCCTTGACAGCTAATCTTATGAAGGTAATCCATTAGCAAAACTATATTTGTAAATTGTGAGTTTATTTATGAGGGATTTATTATTAAATGTGATTGATTGCTTTTATTTCCGGATATAATTTTGTTTTTATTATTAATTTAATTTCGAGATCTGTCTTAACATTAATTTTTGGCAATTTTATTCTACTTACATTTTTCGCTTTCCCCTTTTGACACTCACTTTAAAATGGATTTTTTAGAATTTATAAATTTAATTTAATACAATTATTTATTCCACTGACACTAAGCACTCGTAATTCTGTAAAGGCTCATGTTTCCTCGAATGGGCTCCAAATTCGGTCCTTGGGTAGAATCCCGTATATTGATGTGTAGGTTACTTGATTTTACATTGGCTGATGATTACTTATTGATGACTTAATGGGTGATTCTTTTACTTTAGTTAATTTTAATGTTTTTGGTTGAAGTATACATTGTGGTGTGAAACGGTCTTTTAGGTCTTGACCGTTCAAAAGATTTAAAAAAAACCTCGCTTTTCCTACTTCTCCTACTACCGTCTCCTTTTGAAAAACAGTCTTCTTATTGGCTAAAGTTTTTACTCTCATCTCCCATTGGCCTTGCATTTTTTACTTTCTCCCCCTATACCATAGTATATGGAGAAAGTATTGTATTCGTCAAAATTTTCGAGTTTGAGTTTTTGGTGGAAATATCCGTTTTGGGTCCCCCTGAACCTAAAAAAGTGGTTTTCGGAGTGATGTCTGTGTGTGTGTCTGTGTGTCTGTGTGTCTGTGTGTCTGTGTGTCTGTGTGGATGTTATCAGACCTAGAGCCTAAACCAGTCGTTCGATTTTGATGAAATTTGGTATGGAGGTACTAATCCACGGTATCTCCAGGCGTTTTTTTCATTTTTGTGAATTTTTTATTTTTAAGGGTAATTTTCCCATAAAAACCCATAAAATAACGGAAAAATTAACTTTTCTCAAAAACGGCTCTAACGATTTTGATTAAAATTTTATAGTTTATTAGGGACCTAAAGTACTATAAACTGTAAAATTTTAATCAAAATCGTTCGAGCCGTTTTTGAGAAAAGTTGATTTTTCCATTATTTTATGGATTTTTATGGGAAAATGACTTAAAAATAAAAGAATCACAATAAATTGGTAATAGTATTTTTTTATTAAGTTTCTATAATGAGGGAGAAAGTATGTGTCAGTTTCCTGATACCGTTTATTTTAAATATTTGTCTATTTGTGAATTCTTGTTAAAACATTCTCATGATATTCTGCATTGTTCGCTAAAGGTATGGGAACTGTAATATGAGTCGTTTCACTTGTATCAGTGCAAGTTGTTCTAATGCTGCTGACTTGATTGAAATGTCTGGGAACGTAACCTAATAGTTTACACGTGTGCTGCTAGTATCAGCTGTAATCTTTTAACTGTGTCCATTCTTCTTAACTAACTTGCTTTGAATATAGAATCTCTATAATTTGTTTTATTTTTTTTTTTATTATTATTTAAGTCTTTGGGAATATTGGTGTCTACCAATACATCCGTGACTATAAAGGAATTGTTAAATTTTTAGCTTTTCAAGCAACTAATGAAACCGGTTTTCATTTTGCAATGTCTTGTAGAATAATATTAATTTTACTAATTACTGATACTAGCTGATCCGTGCGAAAATTTTGCAAGTTATCTTATTTAATCAGTAAATTACGTTTATTTATATTTACATTTGTTATTAAATAACAGTTTATAGCGCTTTACGTTGATTTAATTTGATTGATTTGCGTGATAGATTATACTTGCTTATAGAATGTAAACAATCTAACTAACAGCTGTCAAGTTAGTTAAACAGGTTGGTTATGGATGGCGACTTTCGTTAAAAATCATAATGAACTTTCATATGAAATTTTTGTAATCAATTTTGTTAACGAAAACATTCATTTTAAGCAATTTGTCTATCTATTGTAAATAGCGGGGAACATAAGCTTTAAAATGATGTTTGAAAATTTTGATGAAGAATTAAGATAAATATGGCATTGCCACAAAAAAAAACACATAGCAAGCTCAGGCCCGGATTACCCATAAGGCCTACCTAGGCCATGGCTTAGGGCGCAGGCTTGTGGGGGGCGCAAATCGCGGGGGGAAAAGAAAAAATGTGTACTTCTAGTCGAGCGTGAGTAGCGAGCGTCCAGGTTGCACTGGCGTTGAAAGAGAGAGGGGGTGTTGAGGAGAGTCTAGCCTGGTCCAAAGCCAGAAAGAAGAAATTTTAAAACTATGTACATATTTTGATTGTCATTAGTATAGTCTTTCCGCTCGGCCGTGATATCCACTAGATGAGTCATTGTTTGCCACCGGCCGGCCCGGCGAGCGGGTAGGGAGAGGGGGTTGAGTTCCGAGAAGTCGCTTAATCCCCTAGGTATCATGACCGAGCGGAAAGACTATAAATACATAGACAGTGTTGTTTATTTAGTACCGTAGTGTGTTTTATTTTTCAACATTCTTTCTTTTTAGTCAATAGTCAATATCTGCTTACGACAAATTACAAGTATTGATTTCTCATACATTTTAGCATTTCAATCGCTGTTATTGCGTGATTGATATAATTTTTTTTCTTGGAAAATAGTTTAAATGCATTCAAAAGGGCTAAAAATAAAACTGTGTTAATAGCTCAAATTTCCCCCAGAGAATCTCTAAAACATGAGTTTTACAGTTAAATATGCAAAAAAAATAAAACAGTTAATATGTGCGGTCGTGGGACCCCCGTCAGGAACGAAGTTCATCATGCCTTTTCTTCAATACTTTTACCAGCCTTAACGGCAACATACACACATAATTTTAATTAATTATAAATCCTACTTCTTAATCACAATGTTAAATTAATAATTATAACATTACCTTGCATTTGTGATTTGGGTGCCCTGTATATTGACGACCGCGGTTTCGACCTCACTGAGTCATTTACGAGTTTTCTTAATATGTACTAAATTATACATACATTTACACGCACATACACAGTACACTTCACATTAAATTTTTTATGATTATATGGCTTGTCAGTTGATTTAAGAATCGATTTAAATGTGGATGCACCCTTCCGCGTCTGCGACCGGGTCGGGACTGAGTAATTAGATCACAAATGCAAGGTAATGGGATTGTTATAATTAATAACTTTAATCTTTCAATTGCCGTTTATTATTAGATTGTTTTTTATTAAAATATTTACTGTCTCCATACGTTTAATTTTATTATAATAAAGGTGTAGAATTAATTATAACATCAAAGCTAAGATGGTAGACACAGTTAAATTCCCATTCATTGTAAATACATTCATCCGTCTAGGCCTAACCTAAAATTATTGTATGTATCTTTAATTTATTTTAGCTGTATTAACGGCAACATACAATAATTTTAATTTAATTTTAGAATTAAAATTACTTTCTAGGCCTAACCTAAAATTATTGTATGTATGTTTAATTTATTTTAGCTGTATTAACGGCAACATAGGCCTACAATAATTTTAGGTTAGGCCTAGACTTAAAATTACTTTCTAGGCCTAACCTAAAATTGTTGTATGTTGCCGTTAAGGCAGGTAAAACAAATTAAATACACACACAATAATTGTAGGTTAGGCCTAGACTGATGAACGAACATTGTATGTTTATTGGATGTATTTCAGCAATTAAAGATAATATCTGAACCACGACGGAAGGAATCGATCGTTTCTTAATTTAAATTGATGAACCAAAACACATGTTTCTTGAATGTATTAATTTACATTCATTGCCATAGCAACCAATTTGTAACGCTTTTTCGTTACTCGTACTTTATATTTGTCATTGCCACAGCAACCAATTAATAACACTTTTTTTCGTTACGCATTATATTTTCTATTTGTTAACTCCTACAGCAACCCGCGTTAAAGAACTTCGTTCCAAAAATCCACACCCCCAGACCCCCTCAAGGGGGCGTAATTTAAAACTTTGGCCTAGGGCGTAAATAGTTGCTAATCCGGGCCTGAACAAGCTGTGTACCAAGCATCGTTGTAATCAGTTCGTTGGACTTGATGAGTCATTGTGTCGTATTTGGCATATACAGTGTAGATATACTTACAACATGGACTTGAGCATAACGTTTGTGGACAACGACCGGCTTAGGAGCTGTACTTCCGTCTGTAAAAGACAAAATGTTTTGAATTTAACAGTTCACGCTGCAACATTATTGCTTAACTATACATAATCGCGAGGAAGACAAAAAAAGGGAAAACACACAAGTTTATACCAATTTGGAAAAACCTGAAACTGTTGAACCAAGAAATTTAATTCCATCCTTGTTTAGTTCTTTAAAGGTTCGATACAAGAGAAGAACAAATGGTTTAAAATAAAAGGTGATGTACTGAGATATGCAGAGACTGTTGAAAGCCCTGTCTATATGCTATTATAATATGTAAAAACAAACTCATAAATTCTTGTAATACGTTTCTGTCCGAAACGCTGTTTCCTTTTTCGACCATTTGTTTTGGGTTTAAATTTGGAGCATAAATTACTCAAGTTATTTCAAAAATAAAAAAGGCTTTTTTTGTTATTGTTTTCAAAATGACGACCGTTGATGACAACATATCTAAACTGTTAATTTAAAAAAACGTGTAGGTCTATACAACAGACAAAATATGTTTGTTTTTGAATTGCCAACAAAATATGATTTATTTTTTTACATAATAATTTATTTTATAAGTTCTGTATCTCAAAATAGAACCGTGTTTCCACCAACAAACAGGAAACATAAAAAGTCAACCGTCATTTTGAAATGGTTAATTTGTATTTTTGTTGAAATTTGACAAATTAAACTATTTTTACATATTTTCGGCTGAGTTCGTATCACTTCAGTTTTGCATCGGTGAAATTAAAACAATTGGCTGCATATTTCATGCAGGTTCTTGCAATTATTGCCACTGTCAACATTTATTTTTTCGTAACCATATCCATCAAAATTATTCCTTAGTGAAAATGATTCGCCTAAACTGTATTACAGGTTTGTTTTCTTTTAATTCTTGTATTCATTAAGTAACAGTTTAAATGTATAGCTTTTTTTCAACAGAATAAAACAAAATTTGCTTTACACTACAGTCCTCGTTAAAAATAATACAAAAGTCAATATTCATTTTTTTAATTGTCAAACATTCTTAAATGTACATTTTCGTTACAGACAACTATTTTGACTTTTGTAAGTTTTCAAGATCTTTCACAAAACAACTGCTTTGTTTAATACTACAATGCAAAGACGTTGTTTTAAGTGCATATCTTGGCTTAAATTTTAAAAACAAAATCGTGTCTGTTTCTACAGTTGTAATGTATTAGTAATAAAAACAAAATGGAGGATTCACGTAAACACATAAGTGAGATACATATGATTTATCTTTGTTTTTTGCCTTACTGGACTGGATATATTTATAAAATACCTTAATTCATTGTACTGCACGCAGTCCTGTTTTGATCACTTTCTATACGGTGACGTACGTTTCGCCTATTTTTTCAGGCATTTTCAAACCGTTTATAAACAAATTTTAAAAATGATTTGCATTTGTTTAATGCGTGTCAAAAAACTATAAATTATACACAAACATTAACACAAAAACACAAACACACGTAATGGGGCATGAATATGCCGATGTAGTTTATTTTAAAATAGCAACTCGCACACGTGCACCCCGGCCCGTCCTTGTCTCAGTACTGATTTTTCTCTGTAGTTTTATTTATTTCGAGACCCCACAACTAGATTTAATAAAATAATTAAAACCGCTATCAATTCTTGCAAACATATTCTTGACAACAACCAAAAAAGATCCACAAAGATGATTAATCCGTCCGCCCCAAAGTTAAGATCGTTACCAAAACTACATAAAGATGGACAACCAATCAGACCATTGGTAAACTTTAATAACGCACCCACCTATAAACTTTCTAAGACTTTAGACCAGATAATAAGAAATAACATAACATTCCACCAGAATCACTCTTTAATAAAATAGTTTAGTTCTCGTCCAAAAACTGCAAAATGAGATAATAGAATCAAACAATACTCTTGTCTCATTCGATATAGTAAATCTTTATACCAACGTTCCGATAACCGAAAGCGCAACCATCTTAAAAAATAACATTAAAGAAAATGACACACTGACCAATGATAAGTTGGAAGATCTCATTACCCTCGTAACAACATGTTTACAACAAAACTATTTTGAATTTGAAAAAAAATATTACATCCAAACAAAAGGACTGGCTATGGGATCTCTACTATCAAGCATTTTATCAGAGATATTTCTCAATCATATTGAACAAAAATACATAATGAATCTGTAAAACACGTTTTATAAATCATATGTCTATACCACAGATACGTCGACGACACGATTTGTCTTTTCAATGGAACAGTGAGACAAATAAATATGTTTAAAAATTATTTAAATAAAATACACCCTTCCCTCAAATTCACTTATGAAATGGAAGTCAACAATAGTTTACACTTTCTTGATTTAACCATTACCAAAGTTGGAACCAATTTTGCTTTCAAAGTAGATAGGAAATTCACCCAGACAAACCACGCAATACACGCCACCTCTAATCATTCCCACAACCAGAAAATGACAGCATACAATAGTTTCATACATAGAGCAATCAATATACCAATGAACAAAGCAGATTCCGATCAAGAAATTAACATAATAAAACAGATAGCAATTTCAAATGGTTACGAACACACAATAATAGATCGACTTATAGCAAAAAAGAGAAAAAAACAAAACCAAGTAATAAAAGAAAAACCAAAATATATAAGTATTGACTACCATGGGTAACTTGACAACATTGCAGACAGAATATTTCGTAAACAAGGTTATAAACTGGCTTTTAAAACCAAAAAACAACTTTGATAAAGCAAATAAAGCAATCAAACCAAAACATAAAGAGGATTGTCCTTACAACGATAGTAGAATATACAACATAATTTGTGACTATTGCGAAAAACATTATACAGGGTGGTCCATATGTATGGGAACACCTCAATAAATTGGAAACTGTTATAGATGTAATACTGTAACTTTCAGGATTGGTCAAATACTCTACCTTTTGACAGACAACTGAATTTCAACCCCTTCTCAGGGGGTGGCCAAGGGGTTGTAACTCAAATAGTTTAAATGGGAACACCCATTGTGTGATACATCAACTTAAAGGTCTCTTTAAAACGAGAAAAACTGCATAAATAAAAATTTTCTACGACACTTGTATCCAAAATGGCGGCTGATTGAAATTTTGGTTTCCAAGCGGTTGTAACTCAAATAGTTTAAATGGGAACACCCATTGTTTGATACATCTCTTAAAGGTCTCTTTCAAACTATAAAAACGGCATAAATAAAAAAAATTTACTATATTTGTATCCAAAATGGCGGCTGATTGAAATTTTGGTTTTCAAATAAAAAATGCTGTAAGAATAATTTATTCTCTTAAATTTGCAATTAGTATCTAATAAACAAATTACTAAATAAATAACAGAGTTTTTTCAATGTATTTTGGTATTTGTTCAATAAAATTTTGATCAAACATGTATACCTATTATTTCTTTTATAACAGTTTATAACGCTTTACGTTGATTTAATTTGATTGATTTGGTGATGATTACACTTGCACATGCATGTAGAATGTAAAACATCTAAAAATAACAGCTGCCATGTTAGTTAAACAGAATGTTAATAGATGGCGCCATTCATTAGGAACCATTACAGTGACTAGATAGAGACAGTGTGGCCAAGTGAAGTCTTGTTTCCTATTGGCCGGCAGCCATGTTTATCCTAAATTCTTATCTGTTTCTATTATATTTGTTATATTTTTTGCACGAAAAAACAGAATACACTTTTTATGAAGAAACACAGTTTTTATTATTTAATTTCAATATAAATATCAAACTGTAACAATTAAATCGCTTGTTTTTCCCTTTATAAAAAAAAACAAAGAGGTAATTTCTCTTATAATTATTACAAAGAGATACAACACTAATCTTTACATTATAATTCTAAGCAGATGACATTACTTTTAGGATAAACATGGCCGCCACTTTCATATGGCCACACTGTCTCTATCAATCACTGTAGGAACCATATGAACTATCCAACTAATATCTGTCATGTTAGTTAAACAGATTCCTTCCATTAGGAACCATATGAAGTGTAATATAAAAGTTTTTTAAATCCATTGTTGTAACGAAAACATGAATTTTAAACTGTTTGTATATTGTTCGTCAATAGCGGGGAACATAATCTTTAAATGCTTGCATAAATAATTTTGAGAAGAACTAAGGGAGTTATCGCTTAGCGACAAAAAACACCTTTGAGAAATAATGTATAAGTCTAATAGTATCATACTGTGTCTTTTTTAAATGGATCACTATTTGATTTTCTTCCACTGTTAACTAGGATAAGTAAATGATCAACCATCCCCGATTTTTAGAGTTTATTAAAAATACACAGCACATATTTAAAATATCCTACAATTTCCAATATGGTATTCAACTTGAAAATTTCCTTCTAAGCAACCATTATTTTTTTCTTACGAGTCGAATTGGGGGAAAGTTATTAATTAATTTTAAGTATTTGAAATTGGAACATGGATAGAGCGTACGAAATATCATAACACAAGGTTTATTAAAGTGAAAGGAATAAACAAACTGAAAAAATTAGACTTGCATGTCGAGGTTCAGTACCACCAACTTTTATACTGATAAAAGATATTCTACACAGATGTCTAACAGGAATAAGATAAGTACGAGTGCAGTTACATACAAGCAAGCGGTTTGCCAAATTGAACCACTACTTCCTTAGACGATTCCCTCTCCTCTCGTCATTACCGTAGACTTGGTAACATGATCTCAGTTGTCACGTGGTGTGTCTGTTAATTTATAGATCAAGGCGTAACACTTTTGAGCAAGGCACTTTGAGAAAACGATCTCAAAAGTTGTACTCTCGCCATGTTCCAGTTTCAAACGCGGTTCGACTGTTTTTGAAAGTTTTTAAAAGTGCGAAAAATGGAATTTAAAAAGCCAAAAATCGTTTCAGAAGCCTTAAAGACGGTAAATTCAAAAAGAAACATTTTTTAGTACTTTTGGAGATTTTTTATTAACACCCTACTTTTGGGCACGCATTTTCATCCATGTTTCTAAATTTAAAACTTACTTCGAGTTACATCAGTGGTCAGGTTCACACTCTTTCTCGGAGGAGCAGTATTTTGGTTCTGAAAAATATTTTTATTGAAAACATTTAAATATTAATGTAGGTATAAAACAAGTCATCAACCAGTAAATAAAGGAAGCTGCTTAGTACAAAATTACGATTCAACCACCATAAAACCATTCTTATTTTTATAAAAGTAATGTTCAAACGTCTGGCCTCCGCTAAATATTCTGGAGGATTATATTACTATCAGAAAATTTACAAGGCTATTATTTTGGTAAATGCAGGCAATGAGAACATGTTTAAAATTTAAACTGAAGCGGACAGAGTGACACTGCATTTTCAAAAACATGTGTTGGTGAAAGCCGTTTTTTGAAGTTATACTTCTTTGCGCCCGTTGTAATCGGGACAAGGTCGAGAAACCGCGTCACGCGTTAGGAGTAAAATCCGGAAAGTGCCTTTTTATACCTTTCTTCGTATATTCGTATACTTTCCTATACTTCAAAACGTCGGATTGATTTGAAACTTTGCACACTTATCAAGGACCGATGACAATGCAATAATAATTTTGTTGGGTGTAGTAAGTGAGCACTGATCATGGTCCCCAGAACACGTTTTCGATTGTCATTAAAAACTTTATACAGAGGGTGATTCACGACGATATGCAGAAACTTCGGGAGCTCATTAGTTTTGTTTGGTGCACGTTCAGACCTTACGCCGATAGATTTCTTATAATGGGGCTATTTGAAATCCATCATTTAGAAAACTCCCGTAGAAAGTGTGGATGATTTGAGAAGATGAATTGTCGAAACCTGCGAAAACACAAGACAGGAAACTTTTGAAAACGTGAGGGAAGAGTTTACTAACCGTATATTTTACTGTCAAGAAGTAGAAGGCCAGCAATTTGAACATTTACTATGAATTTGTTTTCACTACACAACTGGACCGTAAGTAATAGTTTTATGACACTAAACAATAAATTGCCATAAATGTACTTTCTAACAAGTAAAATTAAAATAATAACAATTTTGAAAACATTGCCGTAATTTGGAACTTAACACCTAATAGTGTAATGCTTTTAATAGTACAAAATTTACTTTTAACTGTCACCCTTCACCTAGGTTTAAAAAGCTCTTTCAAATGAGGGGTCACTCAAAAGAGGTTTACATTAGAAAATTTTGAGTTGCCCCCAACTTTTTTGCGGGTTCTCAACATTTTAAATATTACCAAAAGAGACCACTACT
>JAGFPH010013307.1:6063-17905 GCA_018207615.1 Philaenus spumarius
TCAATAAAGATTTGTGAAACATTACAAAAAGTTTTCATTTATTTATTTATAATGGAATTTCACCAAGAACCAACGGTCGTTAGTATAAATAGTTTAATAATCTTAATCGTGTATGATAATTTTATGATAGTTCTTTTACACTGTTCACAGGAATATTGTTACTTACGGACAGGGTAACTGTAGGTTTTTTGCAGTAAATATCCGACAATATTGATGGTACGAGTTCATCGGCAAAACTGTTTATGCAGCTTGCTCCTTTAGCAAAGGATAGCCAGGTGGATAAGCACTCGTATGCGGCTAGGCGAACAGATCTAACAAACAAAAAATAACAATTAGGCACAAACGTTACGGCTCTAATTACAACTGAAATTATTCCCCCCCCCCCCTAGTTTTATTTATTTAGAAAACTGGTCTTAATATTATTCTGGTGATTCTTAACTAAATCAATTAGAGACTTAATTCACCCATCGACATTTTTGCTAGCACATTCGGAGTGACAACCACAAGTGTTACACTAGCTCGAAGGGTTTTGTTCTCGCCAGTCTTTCAGCTGAGTTCTGTTATCAAACAATTGTCATGTTTCCGCATTGGTACGCCGATGTACGAGGGGCATTCAATAAGTAACAAGACAAATTATTATTGCTCAAAAACGGTTTATTGATTCAGTACAAAACTTTCAGGACATAAAGTTGGCAACCTTGCGATGACAATTGATCAGCTGTTCAATCATATTTTGTAAACATAACCTCAAATTTACTCTGTTCACGATGGCAAGTCCGTTCGAGAATTGCACCGTGCACCGTGGAAGAACAACGTGCCGTGATCTTATTCGCGGAAGGTGAGAAAGGTAGTGACATCCACAAAAGAATGTTAAAAGTGTACGGAGACAATTGTTTGAATCGTTCGAACGTTTACAAATGGGTAGAACAGTTTCAAAGTGGCCGTAAAAAAGTTTCTGACGAGCAACGCAGTCTACGACCGATCGAAGTTGGGACTTCCTCTCTCGAATCTCGGATTGACGCGTTAATTCAGCACAATAGGCGTACTGATAAGTGAAAAAGTATACGCGAGTGTTGGACTCTCCATAACATTATTCATAACAAGCTGCAGTAGAAGAAAACCTGTGCGAGATGGGTGCCCAGACAACTCACGCACGCTCACAAAGAAACCCGGCTTCAAATCAGTCAACAGTTGAAAAATCGATATTCGACTGAAGGAGAAGGTTTTTTCAAAAGAATTGTTACGTGTGATGAAACATGGATCCACCACTATGAGCCAGAGTAAAAACGACAGAGCCTTGAGTGGAAGCATACGACTTCTCTCATTAAAAAAAATTCAAACCCAGCCATCTGCCGGTAAAGTCATGCTTACAGTATTCTGGGACTTTCAGGGGCCAATTTATTGTGATTTTCTTGTAGGCCAAAGAACAATCAACAGCCAGTACTACAGTGACATGCTCGAAAACAAGATAAGACCTGCAATTCGAACGAAACGCCGTGGGCTCTTAACTGAAGGCGTGATTTTGCTTCAGGACAACGCCCGTTAACATACGGCACAGCTGACGAAAGAAAAACTTCAGAAACTGGGATGGGAGATCCTTCCACATCCCCCCTAAAGCCCCGACCTCGCTCCATCAGACTTCCATCTTTTTGGACCCCTTAAAGATGGTCTACGAGGGATACATTTTCAATCCAATGAAGAGGTAAAAATCAGGTGCAAAAGTGGCTTCGAGATCAACCTAAAGAAATTTATGCCAAGGGCATTTACAAATTAGCAGAAAGATGGGACAAGTGTATAAGTGTTGCTGGGGACTATGTTGAAAAGTAACCAAAGTTTTGTACTGATTCAATAAATCGTTTTTGTGCAAAAATAATTTGTCTCGTTACTTATTGAATGACCCTTGTAGTAATAATAGATTTTTGTAATAACTGGTGAGAATGTTTCAAACTTATAAATAAAATAAATATTTCGTTGTTTGTTTGTATATAACCTGTGCCAACTTATTAGTCTACAAAATGCAACATTCAATTACATTGAAATATCATTACACTCGGGCTCCGCCCTTGCTCGTTTGGCCCACCAACCCCTGCGGCGACCCATGGCAAAGCAAACAGACTATTTTATACACTGATATTTTCACGGAAATGACGATTAATTAGGACAGAGGCACTTTGATCTAAGTAAGTAGGGGTAGTGGTGACCTTTACATAATTTAAGACAGATTCGAAATAGACACACACCATGTGACATATACAATCCGTGTGATAGAAAATTATGATGAAACAAGTAAATTTCTATAATGTCTAAACAAAGAATGATGGGTCTAGTAACAAAAGAGACGCAAGATCTAGTAATAAAAATTTAATGAATTGTATATACATATATGAATAAATCAAAGGCGCAAAACAAATAAATTTTAATAACTTGAAAATGTAAAGATATATATGCAGACTATAATATATAAAACTAAAAGAGCAGACTTAAAAATTTAATGGATAGGAAAAAACATTGGTAAACAAAAGTGCGTTAGATACATGTGTGAAAATTGAACATTGATAAAAATAACAGTGCATATTAAAAATCAGTCTATAATAATGTTAAGGACACATAACAAACAGTTGTAACACATTTAAAAAGAAATAATTATCAAAAGAACTACATCAGTTAATAAAAAATATAATAGCACAAACGTTTATGGTGATATAGAACACAGACTCAATAGATGGCGGTGTTGGTAAGCAACCATGACGATTTACGAAGGTCGTGTACATGCCCAATTTCTTTCAAGATGGAGTAATGTTAACATAGCCGGTGTTATGTGATTTGTCACTTCATTGAAAAATGAAGGATTGTTTGTTGGAGAGAGTGGTGAATTGTGTTCTGATGTAAACGTTTACTAGTGTATTGTATATATACGCTTTATCGTTGTAATCCAGCGAATATTTTTGAAGGATTCGTAATATAACAACTTGTGACCATGTGATTGGAACAACGCTTCGAAGAACTTCTTGTGTAATGCAAGTATCGTTAAATATCATAGAAAACCTAGGAGTATATTGAACTTTTTGAACTATTTTATAAATGTTAATGGCCATAGAATGTAATAACTTTCAGTCTGCTTTTTAAAAACAAATTTTTCACATAGGCCTATTCTAAATTAAAATTGCATCTCACTGTTTATAAAATTTTAAGTTGTATGTTGTAAATTGTAAAATTATGTTTTGTAACTCATGTGTTGGAAAATGTTTTTTGTGTAAAGATATTTTGACAATGAGCGAGTAAAGAGTTTAGTTATTCGTCACGATGCTTTGAATTTCATTGGTTCCCACAATTGTCAATGTAGGGAGTACTTTTACAGTAACGAAACACACCCCGGCAAATCAAGTCAGAATAAAACATGTTTTGTGTAAAATACGATATGCATAATTAAAAGATATGATGCATATATGGAATTATATGTGGAAGATTGACAGATATTTCAAAGGTAAACAAAGTAAGTTTTTGAGGTTAAATGTTAGTTTTTTCATTTGAAAGTAAAATAGTTTAAAGAGAGTGTGTTTTTCATTGAAATAAAATAAGTGTTAAGCAAAGAATAATTCACATATTCAAAGGTTTAAAGAGAGGGTGTTTTTCATTGAAATAAAATAAGTGTTAAGCAAAGAATAATTCACATATAATCTTTTTATTAATTTGAACAATTTTTTATTTTTATTTGGAAATTTCTCGACTTCATTTTTTTTTAAAGTTTATTTACAAGTTATATATTTTTTTATAACGCCTAATGTTATAACCATCCCCAATAATTCGAATAAATTTTCCACGAGTTGTAATTTCACCATTTTTTAATTAATCAATAATCAACACTTCAAATAAATTTTGATATTGCCAACCAAAGTAAACAATACAATATGTATTACCAGGTGTTCTACTTATAATACAGGAAGCCTTTTTCGTTGATTTTTTTTGCTTTTACCTAATCTAAAAAAAAAAAAAAAAAAAAAAAACTGTTAGTTGTAAAGAATAATTAAATGATTCTACATTTGCCAAGTTGGTTAATATAGTAATAGATGTAATTGCTTTCAATAAACGTGTTTAGGTTCAGTATAGGCCTAACCTAAAATTATGTTAAGTTTTGGATCCAAATCAGTTGTTTTATTTAATTTATAATATTATGTAAACAACAGATTTTTTAATTGAATTATAAAGCAGCAGTCCTAAGAATTTTTCGTAGATCTTTTTTGCTTTTATTTTGTAGACATAACCTAAAGGTTGTTGATTCTGAAGAATAATTAATTGATTCTAAATGTGTTATGGTAATGAATACAACAAACACACATTGCTTTTGATACGATTTCGCTGCTATATCTGTTGTAGGGCTAGGAGTGAATGCCCAAATTTCCACTATTTTTACGCTTTAAAATTATGTGCTTGCAAAATCCTTTCTTAGTGTGAGTCTATGACCTCCATAAGGATATACCTTTAAATTTTCGTATTTGTATCTTAAGTAGTTTTTGCTCTATGTCAGTCAGTCAGGACAAAGTCTTATATAATATAGATGTTTACAAAAAAGAAACTTTATAAGCTTTTTAGAAATTTAACACTTTGAACCCTGGACCCTTAACGCATTGTCGTGCGTAGCTACCTTGGGGTTTTGGTAGAATTAAAAAAAAATCTGTTACTTATTTTATTTCAAAGTATAACATATTATATATCATTTTAAAGACAAAATAATAAGCTTTAAGTAAATGTATATACTTCAAAGGTTTATTAAAAATACAAAATGGTAACAAATTATGAAAAATGATGAACAATTGTACAAAAAAAAAATAGCTACATAGTCCTTTAGTTTACAACAAACACTTTATTTACACTTTACAAACACTAAAAAAACACTTACGAACTATAAACTTTTCATCAATAAAATACCACTAATAAATAAAAAAAAAAAAACATAACACTACTCATTTCAAATAAGTAACAAAAAAAGCTCAAACAACTGTTTAATTTTTTTTAAGTTTTCAGAAAAACTCGAAATTTGCAACGTCTGCATTGATATAGTATGATATCATATAGTAGACCTTTCACATGTTATTCTAAAGTCTCGCCAATACAGACTATACAGACTAACTTAGTACCGAGCTAAGTAATTATAAACATCTCACGAATACAAACCTTGACTCACTTAATTAGAACCAAGCAAACTTCCTATAACCACTCCTAGATGGCGCTGATGAAGGTACATTTTTGTTATAACCGCTCCTAGATGGTGCTGACAAACTATCTTTTACTTTACACGGAATATTTATACCGATAGTAAAGTAACTGAAGTTTCGTTAATTTGTCAGTTTTCTTTCATGAAGCCGTAGTCTAGTGGTAACGAAGCGTCTTTCTGATCACAAGATGCCGAGTTCGAATCTAGGCTAAGGAGACCAGATATCTAATCATATCTGTGGTTTGAGGGTAGGAGGGCGGAAGTAAAGCAAACGGTGGTTGGCTCGCTTCCAAGCTGACGGGATATGACTAGATATCTGGTCTCCGGCTGGGGCTGTTTTGCATAATTTTACTAAAAAACTTATATACAGGGTGTTTCCAAATAAACGCTACAAACTTCAGGCAATTGTTCATAGAGTCAAAAGAAACATAAATCATCATATAACCGGGGGTCTATCTCGTTTCGTTTAACGCCTGTCTGTCTGTATGTGTTTTTTATTAAATAATTTATATCTTTTACACCTGATAAGGTATCAAGTTCAAACTCGGTACCTGTAATAAAACTAATAAGAACTATTTGCAGACAAAATTTTAACTTTCTACTTCATACCATTTAAAAATGGCGGCTATTTGAAAATTTAAATATTAAATATCTTTAAAACCGGCAAATCTATAAAAATTTACTAAGAATAACCTTTTTTGGAAAATTTATTTCCAAACCGAACAACGCTTACATTTTTAAAATCGGACTATAAATAACTGAGTTAATGCAGTTTTTGTGTGAATAGACATTGCTCTCGTTTAGTTTTTCCATAGTTCAACAATAAGAATAAATAACAAATGCCTGATATCATTGCTGTGTAGTGACAATAAACAGCTGATTGATATTTACATATTAACAATAAGTCAGCTGTGTGGCCAAGCTCTAAATCAGCTGTTTTTTCTCAACAATAAGACATGTTTACATTATGTTATGTTATGTCTTCAATTGGTTGTTACTGCTGAGGTGTTATTATTTGTAAGTTTGTTTTTAAATTATAAGTTACTAACTAGATATTTATATGACTTAAATAACAGCAAAACTGCAATGAAATATTCAATTCGTGATTTATGTGATATTCATTATTTTTATGGAGCTGCCAGAGGAAATGCTACTGAAGCCAGAAGACTCTACATGGCGTCATTTCCAAATAGGGTATGTCCTAGTGTCCAAACATTTATAAGAACACATCAAAGGCTTTTAGAAACCGGTTCCCTTAAAGTTGTAAAGAACGATTCGGGGCGATATAGGGAAGTCAGAACTGTAGAGTTTGACGAAGATGTTCTGCAACGATTTGATCAAAATCCAAGATTAAGTACTAGAGCCGTTGCTAGTGAAGTAGGCGCAAGTAATAAAACAGTTTGGACCGTTTTAAAGGAAAATTCTTTACATCCTTATCATATACAAAAGGTACATGCTTTAGTCCCAGCCGACTACCCAGAAAGAGCTCAATTTTCTCAATGGATCCTTACTAAAATTGAACAGTCGCCAAATTTCATAGATAACATATTGTTTAGTGACGAATCGGCATTCACTAGAGAAGGCATATTTAATACCCGAAACTGCCACGTCTGGGACTATGAAAACCCACATGAAATATTTCTACGGGGCTATCAAGATAGGTTCTCTGTGAATGTGTGGGCGGGTATAATTGGTAACAAAATCATCGGGCCGTACCTTTTGCCTAACTGTCTCAACGGCCCGATTTATTTGACATTTCTCAGAGAAACGCTAACAGAGCTTTTGGAAGAACTACCGGTTGAGACTCGGGTGAGGATGTGGTTACAACATGATGGTGCACCAGCACATTTCAGTAACATTGTGCGAGAGTTCCTAAATGCGAACTATAGAAGGCGTTGGATTGGACGGGGTGGCCCTGTATCTTGGCCTCCCCGTTCACCAGACCTTAATCCTCTGGACTTTTTCTTGTGGGGTAGGATGAAAGCTTTGGTCTATGAAACTCCGGTTGAAAATGAAATGGACTTGGTTGTCAGAATTGAGGCTGCTGCTGCTGCTATCCAGGAAGAACTGCGTGGATTTAATTTGTTGAGAAGGTCATCCATGAACCGTTTTGAGTTGTGCGTGCGTGTACAAGGAGGTCACATTGAGCACCTGCTATGAGATTATCTTTGTAAATAACTGTAAATATCCTTGTATTTTATATCATTGTACATAAAATAGATTGTTTTTCTTTTTAACCTGCTTTGTTTATTTATTTATAAAATCTAAATACCAAATTTATTAAAGTTATAATGCAAACTGCTTACATAAAACGCTTAGTTTTCTACACCTAAGCCTACACTCTTGTTTGGATGACTTTTTAATTATAGGTAAACAAAAATACTCTACGTGACTTGTAAATATCAATCAGCTGTTTATTGTCACTACACAGCAATGATATCAGGCATTTGTTATTTATTCTTATTGTTGAACTATGGAAAAACCAAACGAGAGCAATGTCTACTCACACAAAAACTGCATTACCTCAGTTATTTATAGTCCGATTTAAAAAATTTAAGCGTTGTTAGGTTTGGAAATAAATTTTCCAAAAAAGGTTATTCTTAGTAAATTTTTATAGATTTGCCGGTTTTAAAGATATTTAATATTTAAATTTTCAAATAGCCGCCATTTTTAAATGGTATGAAGTAGAAAGTTAAAATTTTGTCTGCAAATAGTTCTTATTAGTTTTATTACAGGTACCGAGTTTGAACTTGATACCTTATCAGGTGTAAAAGATATAAATTATTTAATAAAAAACACATACAGACAGACAGGCGTTAAACGAAACGAGATAGACCCCCGGTTATATGATGATTTATGTTTCTTTTGACTCTATGAACAATTCCCTGAAGTTTGTAGCGTTTATTTGGAAACACCCTGTATATATATATTTACTAAAAAAAAACCAGGAAAATAAGGCAGTGTAAGTGAACATCTATTTTAATGTTAATGTTATGCATATTCGCCCTTTTAGACTTCAAGAAATTGTACATTCGCCCTTCTGTCTTTTTATAAAAATGTTTATATTAAATTAATTTGTAGCCTATATTTAGATGTTCGTCCTTTTGGCAAAATATTCTTTAGAACGTATAGAAATTAAAAAAAAATTAAAGTCAAATATCCAAAAAATGTCCCATTCGCCCTTTTGGCAAAACACAGTCGATATGCCAACTAAGCTGAGTTACAGAATTAAATAGAGTGACCCGAGGTGTACTCGGGCTTCGGTAGCTAGCGCCGCGAACTTGGCCCGACCTATACTCCGGCTCAGGGTTCAAAGTGTTAAGTACCAAAGTTCTGTTTTATATTTTACTACTAGCTGGCCTGACCCGGCTTTGCACGGATAGACAAATCAAAGTTAAATGTATATTAACAAGAAATATATTATATCAATAAATATATTACACTATGTATTTCTTATGGGGATTTTTAGTAACTTTGACCCCCCCAATCCCCCTAAAATTTCGAATTTTTTAAAACCCTTTCTTAGCGATTACCTAGGGCCCTAGAGGAAGCTACATACCAAATTTCATTCCAATCCGTTCGATGTTTTTTTGTAGTAACTTTGACCCCCCCCAAACCTCCCCTAAAATTTCGAATTTTTTGAAAAACTTTCTTAGCGAGCACCTATGGCCCTAGGGGAAGCTACATACCAAATTTCATTCCAATCCGTTGGATGGTTTTAGAGAAATCGTGATTTTGTAACTTTGACCCCCCAAAACCCCACTAAAATTTCGAATTTTTTGAAACCCTTTTCTTAGCGAGCATCTATGGCCCTAGAGGAAGCTACATATCAAATTTCATTTCAATCCATTCGGTAGGTTTTGATAAATCGTGATTTAGTAACTTTGACCCACCAAAACCCCCCCTAAAATTTTGAATTTTCGGAAACCCTTTCTTAGTGCGCGTCTAGAGCCTATAAAGAGTATTAGTGCCAAATTTCATGTTTGTAGGCCTCGTGGTTTTGGAGAAACTGCGATAAGTCAATGAGTCATGGTATTTGACTTTTATAAGTATAAATTAATTTATTTAATAACACCAAAAATGGCAGGCAGTCTTCGAATCGCTTAGGTTTTTTCCTGCCAGTGAAAGAGTTCTCGCCAGAGGTTCTTTTATTATCTAATCAATCTCATCAGCAATGCACATGCATAACTTAGCATAGTCAGTTGTAGGTAGTGAAAATGTTAAACATTATGCTTACAAGTTGGTGGCCTGTTAAGTTTCGGTAATGAATGTTGGCTTTAATTTACACGAACTGTTAAAAAATGATAATTCGTTTGATGGACATCAAGCATATTAATGAAAGATTAGTTGATACATTATTTGAAAAGAATAAACAAATTTTACCTGTAAGGTTTGTTCATAGCATAAGGCCAACTATTTGATGAAGTCCACTTAATAACCTGATTTAATAGTTTGCAAATCAAATGCCCTTCATGGATTAACTGCCTGTCACCACTGAAAAAAGACAAATTTTCAAACATAAATTTACATGTTATCATATACAGTAGAGCGTCGAAAATCCGAACTAATTGGGACCGAGGAGGGTTCGGATTATCAATTTGTTCGGATTTTTAAAAACAACCCAAAAATGCCATTTAGGCTAAAATATATGCCCTTTAATTGATTAAAGTGGTTAAATAGTACAAGAGGTAATGTAATTACAATACAGTATGTAAGACTACTTACATATTATGATTTAGAAGAACCTGCATGTACACAGTAGGGCCAACATGATTACACTTGTAACTCTCAATTACAGTACAGTACATAATTAAAAGTTCACTTGTACATTATAGTTAAAACAATTGAAAAATAAAGAAAATACTGTACACTACACTACTGTATGTACGACACACTGTTATAATGATTACACAAAGGGAAATGAATAAACTTTCTGTATGTTTACTGCTAGCGCTAAAGCAGCTTATTAGCGTGACAGTGAAAATACTGACAGCCAGTCTGCTCTGAGGGCAGGTATTAAGAAGTGTTTGAAAAGTGATAATAATGTCATACTGCGATGAAGATTTTTGTGAAATTTTTAACGACGCAATAATTGGAATTTTCGAAAACAAAAGCAAAATTTTTGCAGCGGCTGACTCAGAACGTGTTCGGATTTTTGACGTTTCGGATTATTGACGCTCTACTGTACATCTACTTACAGCTAGACAGGTTCACTGATTCATTGCCATGAACTATGAGGCACTTCCCGTAATTGGACCCCCTCAACCTCATACTTGAATTAATCTCTCGACGAGAAACTTTCAGAAAAATTGCCAGAAGTTAACATTTTTTAATTTTGGAAGCACCTTTTGGGCGGGAAGTATTTTTTCAATTTTTTCATTTTTCCATTTTGAGCGCGTTCTGTAAGAAAACGGTAAGAGATAGCAAAAAATGTTAAATACAGTTGTAGAAAATTAAATTTCAAACTAACGATTTTCCGTCAGATTTAAGATCCGATCATCCTTTTAACCATTATTCATCCGAGAAGAGAGGCTCCGCCCAACGTCTTTCTGCTTATATAAAGCTAGATGGGTTCACTGATTCATTCACTGACATGAACTATGAGGCACTTCCCGTAATCGTACCCCCCTCGACCTCATACTTGAATTAAAGCTTTCGGCGAGAAAATTTTAGAAAAATTTCCAGAAGTTATAATTTTTGAGTTTTGAAGATACTTTTCGGGCGGAAAAAGTGTAAAAAATTTGCTTTAAAAAATTGTTTTTTTTTTGCAACAATCCATTTCAAAATGGCGGCAGTTGAAAATTTTTATGTAAAATACCTATAAAACTATACATAAAAAACAAATTAGACACCACATTTTTAGATTATTGTAGGACCAATCCAACGATATATGGTTTTTAATAATTGAGTCATAAATAACGGAGGTAACTCAAATTTAGTGGTCGAATGTAGAGTTTATTATTATTTACTAACATGACCACCTTCAGCACTCAGCCCTACATTCGACAACTAAATTTGAGTTACCTCCGTTATTTATGACTAAATTATTAAAAACCATATTGATGGATTTGTCTTAAATAGTCTAAAAAATTAAGCCTACATTTTTTTTTGTCAAATGTATAGTTTTCTAGATATTTAACATTGAGAATTTTTAACTGCCGCCATTTTGACACATATTGTTGGAGGAAACCAATTTTTTAAAGTAAACCATACACATACCCTATTTAGATCAATATTCATACCTAGTTTCATGGTTATGAATCTATCTTCACCCTTTCTGAGGTATTAAGAGTCTGCTGTAGTGGCGGCCATCTTGGATCTTTATCCCTTAAGAGCAATGTTGGTAGAACCATTTATTTCTTTTATTTTTATCATACAATGGTTTACAAGGTCTCATTTTAACCACAGTCACACTACGCATCCGTTTTGCGTTTTACATTTTTAAAGTGATAACTTATATTGGCCCGTCGGGCAATTTGCTTGACTATGTTTCTGAAATCTCGCATCATGAACCTTTTGCGTAGACACAAGTCAGAGCGTGGAGAGGGAATAGGCGATACATAGTATATATAGAAAGTAAGCGTGTGGAGAGGGGATAGGCGATACGTAGTATATAATAATACGTTATTA
>JAGFPH010013308.1:0-13330 GCA_018207615.1 Philaenus spumarius
TCCGATTGTTGGATTTTTTTGGCTAACGAACTCGTCCATATATATATATATATGATTTTTAATGACACCTCAAAACATGTTCTGGGGACCATGATCGGTTCTCATCGGGCATCATAAGATGCCTTATGGCCGATCTTGGGTATTACCATAAGGGCCACTGCACAATACCTCATTTTTCCTACGGAAATTCGTTAAAATCTCATCTCTCCCTGTAATCAGACTTCATACAATTCTCACTCTTTTCACGACCCACACCACCTAACAATAGGTTCTAGCCTAGTTCAAGATTGTAGTAGGAATACGGCACCACACTCGTAGTCCAACTCTTGACTTTTAATTGAAATTCCATATCGCATAGTTAATTTATAAATGAGTGCACGTTACGACGTGAATAAAAAAACGACTGAAATGTACAATGTGTTTGAAATATCTCCAATTCTCAAAACTGTTAGGTTAGGTTTCATTAGGATAGGTTAGATTCGGTAAGGTCGGATTATATTAACAATCAACTCACTTTTAGAGTTATGCAACACAACTATAATCAGGTGCAGAGAAATAGGATAGGTTAAAATTTACACGCAATTTTACCTTGTAGATAAATACAAATATAGAGAAACATATATTTATAAAATCATACAATTTATTGAGAAGAGGACAAAATAACACACACGGAAAACACTTGTATAAACTGAAATTAGTTAAAACCTGCAAATATACAATTAATCTGCAACCCAATCAGACAAACTAGTATAGAAATAAGTCACTATGTGAATCTTTCAAAACGATTAAAAAGGGTAGAAGGTAATATAAAATACGATATATTTTTAGGATAAACTAATAGAGGTGACGTCAAGGTCAAGAGCTAAGTCCTTAAGGGGAGTCGGATGACGCATAAAATGAACTTTTTTTTTAATTTAATAATTTGATTCTGGGAATCATTAGCTTTAAGGGGGCGCTTCCCTGTCCGCCATATTGAATCTGATTCCCATAAGAGCAATGCTACAGAATAAGTCATTTTTTCTGTTAATTCGTGGAATAAATTTAAAAAATTTGGTTTCATTTTGAAGTACCATCATATGCGGATGTTGATTGCTAAATACATTTTCAAAAACCGTTTTATTGTGTTCATAAACGTATGATATAAATAGTAAAAAATAGTAAATTTTATTAATTTTTTACTCAGTTGCAAAAAGAGATATTGCAAAAAAAACCTTAGCAATCAACACCCACAATCTATTCTACTTTAAAGAAAGAAAAATACAGCTTTCGTTTTTTGACGAAAACAACACAAAAATATGCTTTATATTGAAGGTATGTTTTGGTTATTTAACATTGAAATTGGTACCCAACTTCGCCGTTTTGGATGTGGGGAGCCGAGCCTTAATTTGGCACCTTATTAAAAAATGTTCTGGTTATAAAAAAATTATGGTAATAAATGTGAGTACATGGTAAGTGGGTTTTCACGTCCCCGTATAGTCTCATTTGTTGTTTGATCTCATGGTATAGATCATTAGACGTGAGTACTAAATGAAAAACATTAAAATAAGCAGAAGTACTTATGTCCGGAATGCAGTTTGAAATTATGTATACATGAATTTTGTATAGATGTACCTTTTTCTCAGAAACTATAAAAGGATATCTTATTTGTTTCTTTTAATAACCTTAACCTTAACCTTTACATATTAAACAAAAGATTTTTAAATATTATTATTATTACATAAAAAATTACACAATGTAATTTGCTCAAATGTAAAAAAAAAACAGGCAGTCGTGGGACTGCCGTCAGAAGTGAAAACATTTTAGCTTCATATAGTTATCTTTATTTTGGAGTTATTAAGAAGAATTTTTAATCAATGTATTACTGTTGTAATGGGATCTTAAATAATTACGGAGTTGTGACGGAGCCTTAAATAATTGTGGTGATAAGATAGAGCCTTAAATATTTGCGGAGAAGAGGCGGAGATAGCTATAAAAAGTCTTTTACGACATCTGTGCAATTTTTACTTATTTACATGAAAGATGCCGGGAACGACAGCTATAAAAAGTTTTACTTATTTACTTGAACTAAGCCTGGTACGACAGCTAAAAAACGTGTTCCTTATTTACCTGACCGAATACTGGTACGACAGCTGTAAAAATATTTCACTTATTTACCCGAACTAAGGCTGGTAGGACATCTATAAATGATTTAACTTATGTATGTCAAATATAAGTCTGTTCCTTATTTACATGACCGAAGCCGGGCACGACAGCTATATAAAGTTTTAATTATTTACCTGAACTAAGCCTGGTACGACAGCTAAAGAAAAGTTCCCCACTTGGCTGTATTATATATTATAGACTTCAAGTGGTGACGGTGACGTCCCTCGAGTTCAAAGATTTTTCCTCACCCAAAAAATTGCCTAAAGCGCCTAAAGAAGTTTTCACTTCAAAAAATCTAATGAGGTAATTAAAAACAAAGAACTGGTTAATAATGCGTTGTTTTCCAACTGAAATGGGGTTAATAATCACGATCTTTCAAAATACGGCTGCTTTAATGATTGTAAGAGCTACTTTAGTACGAATAATGTTTTTCGAGACGCAGTTTTAATGTTTTCTTAAGGGTCTTCTGTAGTGCCGGCCATCTTGGATTTTTATCCCATAAGAGCAATATTAAATTTTAAACCATTTATTTCGTTTAATTTTTATCATAACATTGTTTGCAATGTCTCATTTTAAGCACAGTCACAATACGCATCCGTCTTTCAATTTACATTTTTTAAATGATTTTGATTTGTTATGTAATTGATATTTTGTAAGTACAAAGTTTGAATTTTTTTCCTAACACAATAAAAAATTAACAATGAAAAATAATTTGCAAGCCGGATCCGAAATTTTATAAAGAATATTCAGTTTTTTTTCAACACTCGATTACAAAACATAGACTTATAAAATGGTTTGAAATGAGGCAATGTCAAAGCGTTCAGCTGCAAGAAATTGCACTGCTTAGATAAGGATACAGTTAGAAGCAGTTGCGTTTCCGGTTGATTTCTCGTTTACTGGAGCCGACCTTTAATGGTGGAATTGTATTGTATTTTAAAAGATTCTAAGGTTTTATACACTGATGCACACAAGTTATCCCTTCTATCACCACATCTATGAAAAACAATACCTTCTAAACACATCTGTACGATCGATAGTGGTATTATTGTGAATAGTCTTCACGTTTGGATTGTACGTATAAGAAATTTGGTTTAGTTTATATTTTTCACTGCTTTTAGGTTAGTTTGTCATTCATTAGTAAACTTTTAACCAAGAGTCAATGTTAAAAAATGTACTACACCAAAGTTGTACAACGCCTGCAGTTGTAAAGGTTAAAGCAAGCTGATATAAACATTATATTCTGAATAATTTAAAACAACGTTTAAACCGAACTAACCTTGATAGTTTCCCTGAGGATGGCAATTTCCCTGGTGAGATGTTCATTCTCCGCGTACAACACTTCCATCTGCTGCTGCATCTCTATGCTAGGGCCTCTCATGCGCAGTCGAAGTTCTTCCTCCAGTTGTCGGACCAGCATCGCTTGTTTCTGAAACACAAGAGGACCACATTACGCCCGGGTACTAGCTTTCCGATCTATTTGTGCGGGTTTAGGGTTGGTGCATTGGTATGCTCACCCCGTGCATCCGCGTCCGCAGCTCCTCTTGCATTTGACGCATGAGTATCGCTTGTCTCTGCAACATAAAACTCAAAGTCAGGATGTGATACTGACTCTCTACAGTGTTTCTAGTTGTCTAGACTGGCCTCCGACTAAGCATGCAAACAGCTGTTAATAAAGTAAACGCTTGTTCATGCATGACCTATTGTACAGTAGGCCCAAGCTAGCTGCGCGCACGGCAACCAGTGTATCAGCCGTCCTGCTGACATTCTACCAGTGTATAGGGCAAGCGAAGGGAAATGGCTTGAGTGAGTCACGGCACTACGGTGCGGCGGATGTTTTTAGAAAGGTACCAACGCCTCGATCCCAGCCCACCCGCCTGATCTGAAGGCCACGAGCGCAGCTAGCTGTACTAGTGTACTAGATGTTTAGTAGAAAGAGTTGGCATTTATACAAGATATTCTATTATAGGCCCTCCAATGGCTCAAGAGAACGTAGAGTAGTGGCGTTGACGAAAGCGAATCGGTGTCAGTGTACAGTACGTGCTGGTATCGTCTGCGGTAAACACGTCCAAACAGACGTCAGAAGAAACAAAGAAGCAAACTACACTCGATTCCACGTTCACCGTGCAGTACGGGAGAATGGACATGCTACTACCATTACAAGGAACATCTCATTTATTGTCATGCGGGTTGAGTCAACTGACCGAGCATGGGAGTTGATGTTGTTTAGTTGGTTATTATAACTGAGACTGTCGTATGGATAACATGGCTTATGTACGC
The DNA here is from genome assembly GCA_018207615.1 of Philaenus spumarius. Classification (NCBI taxonomy): domain Eukaryota; kingdom Metazoa; phylum Arthropoda; class Insecta; order Hemiptera; family Aphrophoridae; genus Philaenus; species Philaenus spumarius. The sequence goes on from JAGFPH010013308.1 coordinate 4,420, forward strand.
TCTGTACTGCACCTTGAACGTGGAATCCAGTGTAGTTGGAGTACATAAATAAAAATGTTTCTTTTGGTGTTACTACTTATATTAGTGGCAATATGAGCAACATTAACAACATAAATTGACTACCATAAATAGACACCTGCACTCATGGATTTACCAACTGATATAATTTTGACAGTGTTTACTTTTTATTAAATTTTGGATAAACATTATCAATAAAGAGTTATTTAAAAACCTCTACAAAAGACAATTTATGTAAACACTAGCCGTAAAATCTCAGACGTAAAAGTCTTATATAAAGTTTGCTCCAAATGCAGATTGAATCTGAAATCAGCCAGATGTTACACCGGAGGCTACTGGAAGAACAAATAAACCCCAGAGTTTCGTTTAAGCACTTTTAAACTTTTAATATCTGAAATGTAACTTCTTTGGAAAATCTCTAAGTGTAGTTTTTTGTGTCGAATAAATTGAAGTTGGGTGTAAAACGTGAATGAGACCACTCGTTTGAAATTATTTTTTTGAAATGTGAAAGATAGGCTTTGCTTTGCAAATCCTAATGTAAAAGTTGTTTCTATTTTGTCAAGCTTATACAAAAGTAAAAAAAGCTCTTGATGTTACTGCGCATTAGAGATTAAATGTTGCTTTGGACATTTTTGATTCGTGCGCTTTCAACTACTATTGAACTTACTTAATTATGAAATTTATAGTTGCTTCATCATTTAGTTTAAAAGAGAATTTGACAAAATAAGTTTTGTATTGTTCTTGTCAACTGATTTAAACCTTTTGGCAAATACACTTCTACATTACGAGTATAAAGTTGCTTTTACAATGTATAGTTGAATGTCATAATAATGTATACATAATTTGAAAATGTGTTTGAATCACTCATAACTAGAATTAAATATTTTTTATATTTACTTCAGTACAATAAAGAGGGTAGAAAAGAGCTTATATAACACATTTTCAAATTATTTATACATTATTATGATATATATACATTACTTATAAGAAGCTGTGCATTTAAATGTTCTACTGCGCGATCTTTAATCACAGACTGTAGATTCTATTCTAGTAACATTTTATTTGATCAAAAGAGTTGCCATTTCGCTGCTGGTCTTAGTATTTGCACGTTTCTATTGGTTATCTCATTTTCTTAATACACCTGATGATGCCAAAATGGTGGCGAAACAACTGTAATGTAAATAAAGAGAAAATGAATTGTACACACAAATAAAGGTATTTACACACAATATTGTGTTTTTTTACTTAATGGTTTTATATAATAATTACATGTACACATTATTTTTGTACTTAAAACAAAAATTTTTGTACTTAAAACTAAATTTATATTTATTTAAACAATTTTTATTTACTTTCTACATTGTTGCAAATTTTGTGGTATATAATAAATTAATAAATTGTATAGTAGGGCCGAATCTGAGCATTCCAACTGTATTCAGCTAATTAACGTGTCAAATCAACTTCGCCTAATCTGCGGTCAAAACTATTTGTAAGTTTAAACACTTGTAAGTTTAGTTTATATAATAGAATAACTGAAGTCCTTCATCAACTTCGATATGTAGTGGAAGTTCGAGAGCTCGTTGATTTGTCAACAAGTCTCACGATGTTTGATCTCTCTAAGCCAATGATAATCCCACTGCTGCCACCATATTAAGACAAGAGACCAACAACATATTAAGACCAAACAAACTGTTTGACTTGCATTGTATGTGTGTTAAAGTCATATGTGTGTTGAAAATAAGCATTCATAGATGCTTCATCATTCTATGATCATAAACTAAATTTACAACACATACAAGCAATACAGCGTCCTAGAGTTCAGTGTAGTCAGTAGTTACTCTACATAGTTCATTTGGCGGCGTGCTTGGGTAAGGAAAAACAACGTTACATAGATTATAATCGTAAGTACAAGGAGAGTAACAATTACCAAGAAAACAAAATTCTGTAAATTTTAACAACTAGGTTCAAAGTGAACTAAACTAGGCCACAGCTTAATGTTAATGCATTTTTCAACTCAAGACGAATCCTACTGTAAAATGTATCTGCACGTTTTGTATGTCTTTTCAACTGGTACTTTAAACTATCTTTAATTTGTCTTTTTCAAGTACAATCTGATTTTCCAGGCAAGAACCGGTTGAACATGTATCTGTATATATGGGCTGTCAAAACAGATACTGAAGTTCTCACAAAATATTTTCTGAGATATTCATTTCCAGTATGTATTTGTTTTGCATTAAGTTCACTTGCAGGGTATTGTCGCTTAGAGTTCTTACCACGATAATAGTGGCTTTGACCTGGTCTAAAAGTTTTAATAACCGCTTTAATTGCTTCACGCTTGTCTTTATACATTTCAGATCAACTGTCTCCTCGTCGTGTTTCAGGTGGTGTAGTACCACATCCCAGTCATTTCTGACAAAGTCTGTTGGCACGGTCACGTGTTTCTACTAAAATGCCCAAACAGACTCTCACATTTTCAGTGATTCCATTTCTTTGTTTAGGAAGAATAAAGTTGGTGCTCACCTTCCTCCAATTCTTTAGGTCTTGAGCAACACACTTTTTTCTGGACGAGGAAACTTGTAAAATATTAATTTTTCTATTGGAGATCTGGTTTCTTATAATACCTTTCGTGTATTTCACGCACATTGAAAGTCCATAACGTTGGAAGGATTTTGCCTTGTGCGAACAACCTGACTTCTTTGGTAGATCTTTACATTTTGCCTGGAACAAAAAGTACAAAGAATTTATACCAGACGTAGTCCATGCAAACTAATATAAATAAACAAGAACATCAAAAACTCAGTTTTTAAATTATTCATAGATTGATAGGTTTGCTCAAATGCACTTATATATTAGGTTATATTAAGTTAAGTAAATAGGTTAGTTAAGTAAAAATAATATTTATAACAATATAAAAACAAAATTTACTCCATAAGTCAAAACTGTAGTACAAAATACCGGTATCTTACCTTGCTATTTTATCAACATTTCTCTTCAACAGCTCTGGGCTTCTTTTTCTCTTTCAGGATATACTATTCTCAGTAGAAACTATTTCTTCATCTTCCGGCTCAGTAGTTATCATTATTTTTGAACTTGATGGATAAAACTAAGTAGAATCACTAACAAAACAGACAAATTTGTCAATACAGACAATATACAATCAGCCAGTAAAACTATAAAATGAATAGTAGTCAGTATAGCCAGCCTAAAAATACATGTATGTTTTATAAAGTAATATTACTTGTACAAAATAGATTTATTTGCTGTACAAAATTGTTTTTTTAAAATTATACTGCAAAATATTGCAAATTCGAAAAACACGATTCCGTTGGTTTATTGGCCGCCATTTTTAATCGGTTAAAGATATGGGTGTGCAAATTTCACCGTTGGGTTTCTCTTGAAATTCTACATCGAAATGATGTATAACATGACCACCTTTCCAATAAAAAAATATAATAGTGTTTTTTTTTTAATTGAATAGGTTCCTGAAAGTACGGAATTGATATGTGCAACAGTTTTTAAATTATTAAGGGGTGGCTGGACTTTTGAATCACTCTGTATATAGTTTGGTAATCCTTGAAATAATAAATCCATTGATACCAACACATCAAAAACGATTTTTGTCCATACAGCAGGCTTTGCATATTGGCTACTCATTCGTATTGTTATTTCTAACGACACTGTGTTTATTCGACACGTAAAATTCCTCCAAAACAGACACAGTAGTCTAATGCAAATGTTTTGGTTAAAACGTTCAAATAAAGCTCCGCTATCAAATAAATCCTTTGCGGCAGACACGTCGTTACGACGAGGAGAATGGAATTGGATTCGTTCTTCTGATAAGGGAACGTTTTAAATTATGATGGAGTCATGTGGACAGGAATCTGTGATTGAGAATAGACGAGACAATCTAGTGTGTTACTCTGTTACGCACAGATCAGTGTTTTCTGTGCTCTTTCAACACAACTGGTTGTACTGTTTAATTTATTCAAATTATAATATTAGTTAATATTTATCAGGATAGAAAATTCCCTCTCTGTTTAAAGTGTATATTTATGTCTACATGTAGATTTCAAAAAGTGATACGCTTGCGGTTGGAGGGAGTCAAAAGGGAAACATATATGTTTAGCTTGTTACAAAGAGGGAAGAATCTTATTAAGGGTCTGCTATAGTGGCAGCCATCTTGGATTTTTATCCCATAAGAGCAATGTTAAATTTTAAACCATTTATTTCGTTTATTTTTTATCATAAAATTGTTTGAAAGGTCTCATTTTAAGCACAGTCCCAATACGCATCCGTCTTGCAATTTACATTTTTTTAAATGCTTTTGATTTTGACACTTTGTAAATACAAAGTTTGAATTTTTTTCCTAACACAATACAAAATTAATAACGAAAAATAATTTGCAAGCCGGATCCGAAATTTTATAAAGAATATTCAGGTTTTTTTCAACACTCAATTACAAAAGATAGACTTATAAAATGGTTTGAAATGAGGCAATGTCAGCGCAAGAAATTGCACTGTTTAGATAGGGATATAGTGAGAGGCGTTTGCGTTCCGGTGGATTTCTCGTTTACTGGAGCAGACCCTTAAGGCTCTTCTTTACCTTGAAGAAAACTCCTGAATGTACAGTATGATTTTAATAAAAAAGGTCTAACTGAAGCCGCAAAATCGATGAAACATGCATTCGTAATAACGTGTTTCTGATTCTATTTATAAATTAATAATCTGGGAAACTACTTTAAGTTATAAAGAAGGCTTTATATTTTTTACGTATTAGTTTAAAATATGGAAATTATTGCTTAAAACTCCCAAAAAAATGTGTTAAACATAATTTACTTTTACTCAGTTAAACTGTTGATTAAAAGGAGTTGCCGTCGATTTCTTTCAATTATGAGATATAAGACAAAAGCACAAAGCCTTTAAGAACAATTTAAGATGTTTCACAACTTTTTAGGTTGAAAAACGGCGTCCGAAACACGTTAGTACGAAGTGCATATTTTTGCTGTTTTACGCAATGTATAGAAGACCCTTAAGTATCAAAGGGCGTATTTTAAATACTGTAACTTTTTAATCCTTACCTACATTACAGAAACGTCACGTAACCAAAACACCGAAAATCTATCGCAGAATATAAGGATTACACAGAAAATAAATAACTGTAATTTTGATAATACCCTCATAGCTCAACATTACCATAGAATTTACAACTCTTGCCCACACCTACACCCGATTCCACGTTCACCGTGCAGTACAGAGCGCCCATAGGCCATTTATCGTTACTAGCGTCTCAGCGATAGTAGCCAACTAAATAAACAGTATCAGTTAACTGACACAAACTTTCTCCCAACTTACTGTAGTCAAAATAATATTGTTTTCAATCATTTTATTTATTACTTTTTAGAATAAAACAAAAAAATAATATTCTACCTACGTCAATCGTATAAAAAAATTATTGTCCTAGGCGGGATTCGATCGCGCGACCTTTGAATTACTGGCCGTGATCGCTACCATGGTGCTACCCCGTGCGGCCGCTGCCGCGATGCTAGATTGACAACATAAACTTGTTTATTTTTAAACATTTCCCCATAATTATAAATCGCCGAAGTTTTGATAAAAGCGGGTGGTGTCATTTTGTTTGGCATCTTAAGCACTATAAATACTGAACATTTGATAAAAATCGTTAGAGCCGTTTTTGAGAAATTTGCATTTTTGTCGTTTTTTATGGGTTTTTAGGGGTAAATTACCCTTAAAAATTAAAAATTCCAAAAAATGAAAAAAACGCCTGGAGGTATTAGGGTTTAGTACCTACATACCAAATTTCATGAAAATCGGACCAATAGTGTCCTCTCTGGTCGTGTATACATACTGACAGACTGACAGACAGACACCACTCTAAAAACACTTTTTTGGGTTCAGGGAGCACCAAAACAAAAAATTCCACTAAAAATATTTTTGGGTTCAGGGAGCACCAACACAGATAATTGCACTAAACCATTTTTGGGGTTCTGGGAGCACCAAAACAGATAATTCAACTGAAAATTCAAATTCGAACATTTTTACGAAGTTACTGTTATTTATTTACTGAAGTTAACATTATTTTTTAGCAAGTTCTCATTACTGAGTTATTTATTATCCGATTGTAGAAAATAAAGTATGATTTTATTCGTCTTAAAATTCTACATTTTTTATTACTGGTAGGCTAAACATTTTTTATAAAAATTACGGTTTTCGATAAATTTAACATCGAATATTTTAAATGGCCGCCATATTGAAACTGTTTAAGATATTGTAACGAAATTCTATACACTTGTTTTACTTATTAAGGTACACGTTCGTGTAAAATTTGAAGTTTATATCTAAAATAGTACTCAAGTTATAAAATAATTTGTAAAAAACATCAGACCCATATTTATATGACGTTTTTTGATTGTCTTGACCTAAGGAACAAATACACAACAATTTTCCAGGGAGTTTGTAAACACCCTGTATAGGACAGACAGGTAGAAATTTCAAGCAAAGATCCAAAGAACACATACCGAGCTATAAAACAGCATTAAACCAAAGGTCTAAATATGCAGAACATCTCATAAACAATAACCATGATTACAGTAATATCGATTCCAACCTTAAAGTTCTTCATAAGAGCAGAAAGGGAAAACTACTATATATATTAGAAGAGTTCCAAATTTATTCCCACAACAAGCAAGATCCTGACATCCTACTAAATGACAAATTGAACTTTGCCTCCAACTCAATATATGACACGCTTAAGGGTCTGCTCCAGTAAACGAGAAAGCAACCGGAAACGCAACCGATTCTCACTGTATCCCTATCTAAACAGTGCAATTTCTTGCAGCTGAACGCTTTGACATTGCCTCATTTCAAACCATTTTATAAGTCTATCTTTTGTAATTGAGTGTTGAAAAAAAACTGAATATTCTTTATAAAATTTTGGATCCGGCTTGCAAATTATTTTTCATTATTAATTTTTTATTGTGTAAGGAAAAAATTCAAACTTTGTACTTACAAAATGGCAATTACATAACAAGTCCAAAGCATTTAAAAAATGTAAATTGCAAGACGGATGCGTATTGTGACTGTGCTTAAAATGAGACCTTGCAAACAATTTTATGATAAAAAGTAAACGAAATAAATGGTTTGAAATTTAACATTGCTCTTATAGGATACAAATCCAAGATGGCCACCACTACGGCAGACCCTTAATTCATTGAGTAAGATAAATAATTCAGTGAACTGAATAAAGACAAACTAGTAGGACGCATGCGGACCGTAAAATTATATTTATTATAACTCTTTTAGTAAAATCAGTGACTTTAGTGTTTTTTAAATCTGTATTGTGTTTATGTGTTTGTGTTTTTAATGTGTGAAATTTGTATTCATGACAAGAGCAAAGCCTGATGATGTCACTGTGTAGATGAAACGGCCGTAGCTAATGACATTGAAATAGGTTTATTTAGATAGACCTAAAAGGTAAATACAATAAATATATTTCATTTCCTCTTCTAAAGAAGCCCAATGATCCAAAACCTTTTTTCCGTTAGCAACAAACAGTTTCATCCAAATAGATCGAGTAGTTTTCGAAGCAATGAAAAGCCCGACTTATTCTGTGGCAATATAAGTATTCCACGCGGATTCTGTTTGATTGTATTCAGTGGAAAAATTCTGAGAATCACGTAGGCCTAAATGTAATTATCGCCTTTGTGCCCGTGATTATTATTCCATCGGCTAAAAAACACAATGAAGCCGGCAGGCAAAACGAAGTGTTCGCTCGTTAAATTTATGTTTTTAATTTACCTTAATTATTGAATTTTTGAAGCTTCTTGAATAATAGAACGAGATTGGGTTTTCCAGTGGTAACGTTGAAATGCATTGACCAAAGTGAACATTTTCCAAAGTTCAAAGGGATTCTATTGTCTTATTGTGATTTATAATTATATTTTTTGTCCAAAATGAAATGCATTGTGTGTTACGGTACATGTTGTCCGGCCAAAGTTCGAAAAAGCTGTTCCATTAGACATTTTGAGTAGGTAGCGATTTAATTTGCAGACCCTTAAGCACCTCCCCAAAATCACAGTAAAATAATTACGAGTTTTGATTATCAGGAAATAATCAGGTCGGCGTAATTTATTGCTATGCAAAATTTCGTCGTGATGACTGCATCTGTTCCTGAGAGAACCGACTGTGTTAGAAGACGTACAGGCAGTAGAGTGGCCTACTTCGTTTTGATTGTAAGAAATCCAACCCTAATAAACGGTACCAGATAACTGCCACATACTTTCTCCCAGTTGAAACTTTATACCTTCCCAAGAGTAGCGTAGGAGGTGGTTATTTAGAATTGCAAAAGTAGGACATACCGTGGAAAAAATTAGATGCATGTAACACACATCCATATTAAATTATTATTATCATTATTAAAACTATTCGATCGATTTCGAACAAATTTGCGCCAAACATGTCAATTAGGCCTGTATGGATGCACGAAAAAAGGTTTTGAAAAATGTTGAAAAGCAACCCTATTTTAGCCGAAAACCCCCAAAAATCAGTTATTATTATTATTATTACATAAACGAGAATTTTTAGAAAGATGCGGTTTTTTGCACATGGTAGGATACATTAAGGGCTACAAATAAGTCCAATTTTATCGAAATCGGTATAGCCGTTTTTTAGAAATTTGAATTTTTCTCGTTTTTTTGCCATTTTTGGGGGTAAAAGCCCTTAAAAATCAAAAATTTGAAAAAAAACGCCTGGAGATATTCCAGAACTACACATACATACCAAATTTAATCAAAATCGGACCGTTGGTATGGTCTCCAGCTCAGTACACATCCTAACAGACAAACAGACACACGGACAGACATCACAAAATAAAACA
>JAGFPH010013308.1:13430-26921 GCA_018207615.1 Philaenus spumarius
GCACCAAAACAAATAATTCCACTAACAATATTTTTTGGGGTTCAGGGAGCACCAAAACAAATAATTCCATTAAATATATTTTTGGGTTCAGGGAGCACCAAAACAAATAATTCTACTAAACATATTTTTGGATTCAGTGAGCACCAAAACAAATAATTCCACTAAAAATATTTTTGGGCTCAGGGAGCACCAAAACAAATAATTCCACTAAAAATATTTTTGGGTTCAGGGAGCACCAACACAGATAATTCCACTAAACAATTGTTTGGGGTTCAGGGAGCACCAAAACAGATAATTCCACTAAAAATTCAAATTCGAAAATATGGACGAAAACAATACTTTATCCCGATACTACGTATAGGGGGGAGAAAGTAAAAATGGGGAACTCATCCTTAAAAAAAAAAAAAAAAATCACCAATATTTTACTTCATTGACAACACAATCACCCCAGACGGAACAGGGTATATCTTTATTACAGTGTTTTTAAATAGAGTCCACAGTATCTCGATACAAATTGGAACTTAATTAACAGTTAGCTACCCTTTAGAAATTTAATTACAACAGCGATGAGGGACGCAGGAGGAAGGGGAGCGTCTACTGCCAAGACACCAAGGCTTGGCAAACTACCAACTCGTGTTTTGGGTAAATCGTGAGCCAGGCTGTCTAGCATTCATTCATAACTTTGCTGGGACGAAATATTTTTGGCTAGATTATTGTACGCGTTCAAGGTCATGACCGAAAGCTTTCAACGCCTACCCGATCTATCTAAATCTTCTACTGTACTGTCTGTAATTAAGGCTCTGCTGCAACTCCACCATTCTCCATAAGTGTTACTTAAGAGTAGGGGATCTTGTAGTGCCTTTATTGCCCATGTTAAGACCAAGAACGTTTTTATTTTTTAATAATAACTTTGATTTTGAGCTAAGACGAGAACAAATTTAGTTAAAAACAAATTTACAAGGCTAAAGGATATCCACATTCGCACTGCCCTAACATTCAAAATTACATATTCAGAATAATTTTCTGATCATTATTAGTGAATTTCCATAGTAAAAATGAGCTATTGCAGTGACCCTTATGGTAAGACCCAAGGTCGGGAGTAGCAAATATGCACCGATCATGGTCCCCAGAACACGTTTTGGGGTGTCATTAAAAATCATATATATATATATATATATGTATATGTATATTTGTGTTCGCACTCTAGCGGCCGCATTTTAAGTCCGATTTGGTTCAAATTTGGTACACATGTTGGTTGCCTACGTCGCTCAGACGAGTTCGTTAGCCAAAAAAATCCAACAACCAGAAGCACGTTTTTTGACCGAAAGTAACTATTTTTTTAGATTTTTCCTACGAGAATGAATTTTATTTTGTTTTCTACAAATATAAATTTAGGACGTTATTCTGCTCATTTTGTTTTTTTACGCGGCCTTATAGCTCGCTTGGTTCGCCCATAATCGATCAAAACGTAAAATACCATAGAAGTACCCGGTTCAAAGCCATGTGGTGGATCCTACCGTGGGGTTGGCGTGCGAAACATGCAATGCATTGTATATTGAAGATACTCCCAATACGGTGGTTGGCGTGCGTAGCACGCAATGCTTTGTGTATTGAATATACTCCTAATATGCGAAATGACGTGCGAACCATTTTGCAGCTATTCAGCACCGTCGTGAATGGACCTATTTTCCAAATTGTTGGTTGAAACCCTAAAACATAGGCCTATAAACTTAATTTTGGAAATTTGCCCAACTCACGTCAGCGGTTCAGCTGCGTGGTCGAATTATTACTCTAATAATCTTGTTAACATTGCTCTTATGAGCGTTGAAATTCAAGATGGTGGGCGAGCCTTAAATTCTTCTTGTGCTGATTGGAACAACTAGTTGCACCCTTTTACCCTATCAAGACGAATTCCGATTGAGTGCATGAGAATGGGCACCGTGCAAACTCAGTTTTACACACTTCATCATTACTTAGCCAATCGAAAAAGTAAAATTACTGCCTAACCAGAATTCACACAATTTGATTGGATTACATCGATCGATACACGCATTGCATTCTTTCCGTTCCGTAGTCGGTCGAAAATCCAATTAAAAATCGCCACAAAAGAATTCCTTTTACTTTTTAGAAAATCATCAGTTTAAACACTACCTTTCAACGCTATCACAGGAAAACGCAATTACCGTTCTATTATTCCAGAAGCTTAAAAAATTCAATAATCAACTTAAATTAAAAAAAGAAGTTTAACGAGCAGGTAATTCGTGTTGGTTTCATTGTTTTTAACATGATGGAATAATTACCAGCCGCTACAAAGGCGATAATTAAATTTGCCACGACAGCCGTTTTCCAATGATCACGTTCAAACAGATTCTCTGTGCAATTGTCTATTGTCAGTATATGCAAAACTTCTTCAACTATTTCAATGGAACTTATATAACTCGACGAGGTTTTTTATTTTTGTGTTTACCAGACTAGGTGTCTAGATTCGAGAACAATACCGTTCCCATTACGCCTTGTTAAACCGTCAAATATACAGTGTAATCTGAAAAGTCCCGGAACGGTGTAATATATTTTTTACCATTATAGATAAAGTAATGAGACTTGGTATATCAATAATAGCCATAAATGTCTACTCTTTTAAGGTATTATCACTTTTTTATCCCTTAAGGGGGACGGCCCACTAGGAGTCAGACAAAATTCTTAAATAGCAGCATAGGTCGAGTTTGGTATCAAATTAAAGGTCTTAGTTAGTAGAACACATTGCCGCAAACTGGACTTCGAAAGGTCCACTCTAACCAAAATGGCGGCCCTAAACGTGTTGAAATAAATTGACATAAAGTTGCTAATACTTCGAAAAGGAAGAATTTTTAGAAAAAAATTCGAGATACAAAAAATGTTTATTTCAAAGTGCTTGACCTAAACAAAGTGCTCCCAAATCAATTTCGTAAATTTTATTTTTTTTAAATTTTCTAAGATGAAGGGGTAAAAATAAAATTTACGAAATCGATTTGGAAGTTGTCATTAAAAATCAAAAAAAATAGTTACTTCCGGTCAAAAACGTGCTTTCGATTGTTGGATTTGGGTAACGAACCCGTCCGAGCGACGTAGACGTATATATATATGATTTTTAATGACAACCCAAAACGTGTTCTGGGGACCATGATCAGTGCTCATTTGCTACTCCCGACCATAAGGGATACTGCAACAGCTCGTTTTTCCTATGGAAATTCGATAATAAGGGAGGTAAATTTAAAAACTAAATTTAACAAGCAAACGATTCGTGTTGCCAGGCGTCATTGTGTGTTTTACCCGATGAAATAGTAATCGGCTCTTACAGAGGCAATAATGAAGTTGACGTGCTACAACAGCTGTTTTATAATGATCACGTTCGAACGGATTCTCCGCGCAATTGTCTATACCAATTGTGGAGAAAGAAAGTTTGTGTACTTCAGTTATAGAAAACTTCTTCAACTATTCGGATGAACTTTTAAAACGCTAAGCTGGATAAACTGTTAAAGAAATATCAAAGATTTTTGAAACACAGCTTATTAATTGATTGAGCTTACACATTGAAAAACATAGTTTTTATAATTCACATTCTCTAAAAACGTAAATAATGTTTTAAACAATTTGCAGGAATGGCAGATGAAAATGAAATTCCTTTCGAAGTTTCAACTGGAATAAATAATATTGGACATTTTCTGAGTATTCTATTTTTTACCCCAAACTTGTCTATTATACAAAAACTTACAGTTAATTTTGATTCTGGTTGTATTCGATGTGTTTGTAAATGGTTTTTACAGCATAAATTCCTTCAGTTATGGGCGTGCAATGCTAGGAAGAAACAGTGCCGTACAATATATAGCTGTGGTCAGACCTGTAGTATTCAGTCAGCTAGTAACACGCTTTTTCTCAAGAACCTTGTACATCGCTTGTTTTGCCATTGTGGCCGCAACTTTACGCAATTAGACCATTATTTCAGTTTTATTAATATTGGACATTGCTACCAACGTTACAATCGCAAGTCGTGATATAATATTATTGAGAAGTTAATTTTATCTAACGAGCTTAAACATGTATCTAATGTAATTGAAGGTTTCCATTTGTTTGCTATTTTATGTATATATATTGTTACAATTATCATCTATGTTTGAATTGTACTTCGGAAGTGTCAAGTGCAACGAAATATATATACTAGCATATTAAACTGTGTGAACTAATAATAATTTTGACTGAGTGTGTAGAATAGTGCGTCAACAGACGAAAAGAATATCAGCTTGTGATCTACTCTCAGGACGTTGACAAAGGAACTGTACCACAGGACATTTAAACATAGATTGTTTGTTACTTTTACTTTAATACTAACTAATGAGCTTAGTGGAAATTATTAAATTGTCTGGTCCTTCGGAAATGAACTACTTTATTCGCGAAACTCAACATTGTTCATTGTCCATTTCAGAGGTACAGTATTACCAATTAAACTATACATTGTGTTAAAATTAACGGGTTAAGCCTATGACGTAGGACAATCTGTTACACTTATATACCCAACTCAAGTATACTAAACTAGCAATGCGTTCGCGGCCTAACCGGATAAGACGCTAGTCTATGGTGTTGGACTCTACTGGTTCGAATCTCGGCAAGACCAAATTTTTTTTTCAAACAGACAGATCCACTGTATATTATAGTAGAGCTTTTCGCGTTTCAGAAAGTGCGTGACTTTAAAATCCGATTCACCCGCCAGCAAACATGGCGCCGAGGTGCGCCTATAGAATAAGCCTATGACGTAGGACAATCTGTTACACTTATATACCCAACTCAAATATATCGCACAACATTTCAGTGGCAATTAACTTTTAGCGATGGAAGGACTGCACCACTCGTTGAAGCGGTTGGCTGTATGCGCAGAAGCAGGGACGGCCAATGCGCATGCGTGGAGGTCAGCGTAGCGAGTCAGTCGGTGACAGAGGTTAGTCGCGTTATCTAGTGCACTGCCTTTCCTAAAAACATTGTAGTGTTTTATTATTGCTGGACTATAATCAACTTAAATGAAATTGTTATAAATACAGTATATAATGTTATAAATATTATATTATATTGTTATAAATATTGTATATATTGTTATAAATGTTGCATAAATTATTTATAAATATTGTACATTATATACATACATTTTTAAAAACATAGGAGTGCGGGAAAGAGTTCTCCCACCAACACAACCAAGCTACTATCATAGATCATGCATAATAAAATGATCATGCATGAATACGGAGGCTGTGTGCCGAAAAAAAGGTTGTTGGGAAAATAGTACATGATCGCGCCGCGAGGTAGCGCTAGGGAGAAATCATCAGTGGAATTGGTGTTTCACACAACTTCCGTCGTTTCCCCAATAGATATCGCCACTATCGTCGAATTTACAGTGGAACGAAATATTGCATTGGATCGGAGTTCTATTAGGTTATCCAAATACAATGGTACTATTGGCGAGGCTTGGGGACAAGGTTGCTATAGCCAATAGCGGCCGCATTCCATACGCAAGCATTCAAGTCATCTGTAGACGGTACACTTTATACAAATTTCCTCAGGATGGATGAGAAACTGTTGAACACGCTCAAATGCTACAAAATATAGACGGGTCCGCAAACATTTTATAAACTTTCAGAAAACTTGTGAACGCCCCACAAAATATTGAGTACCAATTTTTAACGCAATATTTCTCCCCGCAATTTCAATATATTGCTAGAAAACGACTTCTTCGAAATTCTGTACATTTTGCCAGTGCGAGGACCCCTTTACAGTTTGGTATTACGCTTAAGAAGAACCGCTTCATACGACGGAGGTACAGCCGCGCCTTAAACCGTACACAGCAGGGTTGGGTTAGTACCGCGATTTGCCTTTACAATATTCACACATAACAATTTCCCGCGTATGCAAGTTGGAAGAATAATTCTCAGGAATAGCATAAAATATTTGTTTTCGTTTTGAAAGCGAGATGTATTTTTGTAACCGAGGTTTTCATGACGAAATCACAGATAAAAGAACTGGAACGCTAAAATGTATCTGTGAGCACGGGCTATGCAAATCCGCCGTTACATCTATGAATAATCCATCTGTTCGCGTGACTTTTATTTTATCGAGATAAAATCATTTTTTTCCCGACGGAAACGAATATTTATGCTGTTTGGATTAAGTTTGGTTCTGATTGCACAGAACGTCTGACCTTTGGGAATATTTGAGGACTATTTATTGTTGCGAAAAGTCTGCGTCAAAATTACATTTAAAGGTACAATCATTATACAGGGTGATTTACGGAAGATATGCAGAAAATTCGGTAGCTCATTCTACATGTAAGAAAAAATTTGTATAAACATAGATCCGAAAACGCTTCGGTTTCCAGATTTCCGCCATTTTGTTTATCTTACAAAGTAATTCATATCTAGAGAAATGTTTGACTGATTGAGTTCAAACTTGGCATGAAGTTTAACCTAACTATGATCTATCTCAAGAAAAATAATCGGTCATATCCAATCATGCGTTTCAAAATGGCGGCTGTTTGAAAATTTCTAA
The DNA here is from genome assembly GCA_018207615.1 of Philaenus spumarius. Lineage (NCBI taxonomy): Eukaryota > Metazoa > Arthropoda > Insecta > Hemiptera > Aphrophoridae > Philaenus > Philaenus spumarius. The sequence goes on from JAGFPH010013308.1 coordinate 19,998, forward strand.
TCTAAATTACTAAAAAACCGTACATTTTGATAGAAAATGTCATGTTACATTTTTTGTAGCCCTTTTGATTTCCTATCGGATGGAGCAATTGTCAAACAATAGGTGAAGTTTAATAGTTAAGTTAAAGATAATAACAGCATAATATTATGTACATACAATATTGTTGTGTTTACTGTGTAGGTATAGGTTGCCGGGTCGAACAAACCAATTATTACACATAACTTAACTATTATTGGCACTATCTTAACTATTAACTATTGGCAGTATCTTTAACACACAAAGTATTGCGTGCTTCGCACGCCAACCCCCGTATTGGGAGTATCTTCAATACACAATGCATTGCGTGCTTTGCACGCCAACCCCACGGTAGAATCCACCACATCACTTTGAACCGGGTACTTCTATGTTAATTTACGTTTTGATCGATTTCGGGGGAACCAAGCGAGCTACAAGGTCGCGTAAAAAAACAAAATGTGCTCGTGGGAAAAATCTCAAAAAATAGTTACTTCCGGTCAAAAAACATTTTTGGATTTTTTTGGCTAACGAACTCGTCCGAGCAACGTAGACAACCAACGTGTGTACCAAATTTGAACCAAATCGGACTCAAAATGCTGCCGCTAGAGTGCGAACACATACATTTATATATGATTTTTAATGACAACACAAAACGTGCTCTGGGGACCATGATCGGTGCTCATTGGCTACTCCCAACCTTGGGTCTTACCATAAGGGCCACTGCAATAGCTCATTTTTCTATGGAAATTCGCTAATAAGCGATTATATCCAATCATGCGTTGCAAAATGGCGGCCGTTTGAAACTTTCAAACGTAAATTAGTCAAAAACCTTACATTTTGACAAAAATTGTCAGGAAACCTTATTTTTAGCCCTTTTGATTGCCTATCGGATGGTTTCACAGTCAAAAAAATCGGATGAAGTGCGAATCACGCAGTGATTTGTGTATTGAAGATACTCATAATATGCGGAATGGCGTGCGAACCATTTTGCAGCTATTCAGCACCGTCGTGAATAGACCTATTTCCCAAATTGTCGGTTGAAACCCTAAAACATAGGCCTATAAACTTGATTTTGGAAATTTGCACAACTCACGTCAGTGGTTCAGCTGCGTGGTCGAATTATTTTTCTTGATATAGATTATTTTTAGGTTTAAGCTTAATGCCAAGTTTGAACTCAATCAGTCAAACATTTCTCTAGATATGAATTATTTTGTAAAAAAAACAAAATGTCGGATATTTGGAAAACGAAGCGTTTTAGAGTACATGTTTACAGGGACTTTTTATTTATTTTTACGTAAGGAACGCACTCCAGAAGTTTGGCGTCCTATTTAAGAAACACGCTGTACATTACCCACTCACTTGTATCTCAATTTTGCATTTCACAATCGGAAAATCATTGACATCGATCAAACTAGCCTACATCTAGAAAGAAGAAAAATATCTTGAATAAAATGTAAGTTCGATGGAAAAGATCGTTTAATCTGTTAGATGTTTATATTTCTCTCTATTCTACAAAAATCCTGTCATTCACGCAAAAACTCTGGCTTTAATACCACTAAGCGTGCCATCCTATCGCGATTCAAGTGCCTCTGTCCGAATCAATTGTCATTTCCGTGAAAATATCAGAGTATACCATAATCTGTTTGCATTTGCTTTGCCGCCGGGGTTGGTGGTCGAAGCGAGTAGTGGTTATCCGATTTTTATGCTCTTACCACAGAAATTCATGGGTTTAAAGGGCTTCGATTTGATGTATCAGAAGCCTTCGTGTCCGTTACAAATTTTCGAGAGCTGGTGGTAGAGTCGGAGAGGGTTTGGGATTTTATAAAAAATAGGTTTCTAAGGTCCTCCTGACGGTAAATAACTGTTCCGAGATCAGATTTTGTGTAACATTGTCCATTATTTGTAACGAAGTTCCTTAACGCGAGTTGCAGTAAGAGTAACGAATAGAAAATGTAACGCGTAACGAAAAAAGAGTTATTAATTGGTTGCTACGGCAATGACAAAACATAAAAGACGAGTAACGTAATAGCGTTATCAAATTGGTTGCTACGGCAATGAACATAAATACATTCAAGAAACATGTGTTTTGGTTCGTCAATTTAAATTAAGAGACGATCGTTCCGTCAGGCACCGGCGTAGTTCAGATATTTCCGTCGAGCGCTGAAATACATTCAATAAACATGAAATGTTGGTTCATCAGTCTAGGCCTAACCTAAAATTAATGCGTGTACGGTAAATTTAATTTATTTTACCTGCCTTAACGGCAACATAAAAACAAGAATTTTAGGTTAGGCCTAGAAAGTTATTTTAAGTCTAGGCCTAACCTAAAATTATTGTATGTATGTTGCCGTTAAGACAGGTCAAACAAATTAAACATACATACAATAATTTTAGGTTGGATCTAGACTGATGAACCAACATTTTATGGTCATTGAATGTATTTACAATGAATGGACATTTAACTGTGTTTACCATCTTAGCTTTGATGTTATAATTATTCTACACCTTTATTATAATAACATCAAACGTATGGAAACAGTAAATATTTGTATAAAATAAAAAACTAATAATAAACGGCAATTGAAAGATTAAAATTACGTATGTATGTTGTCGTTAAGGCTGGTAAAAGAATTGCAGAAAAGGCGTGATGAAATTCGTTCCTGACACGGGTTCCACGACCGCACACATTTACTTTTTTTTTTATAATAGAGAGAGTATGTTTTCAAAAAACCTCCCTGTAGTACAGCTGTAGCTTGAAGGGATGGTATAGTAAACCCATTTGAAAGTAATGTACTTATCGATAAAACTATCAAAATGTATATTGGTGTATTCATACAGTCCCGAAGTCGTCAGTATATATTATGTTCACAGATTACAGTACTTACAGCACAGATAAGAACGTGTCCTACGGGTCTCCTATGTCTTGTATTTTTATCCTTTTCTTTTCAGGAAAGATATTTCCAGAGTTGCTTCCAACAAAGGTTTACGATTCAACACCACCCCGCCCCGCCCCGCCCTCTTCTCCCTTTTATTAAACACATCTCCGATTGTCTCGCTCCTAATGTATCTTTTACTTTTTACTGGTAATAAAACTGCTGGAACAAGAGCGGAAAGACCGGCGATACGAAATTGTGTGTCACTTTTTCAGAAACTGTTGAACATATTCTAGTGAAAATTATTTCAAGTAAGAATAAGGAAAAAACATCGGATTGATTAAAAACAAATTTCGTAATCCATTGCGAAACAGTAGTAGCTAATTAGAGATGTTCTAAAAAAAACCTGTTGCGGTCCCTACCACGATGAGATTTCTGGAAAATGTCTACGTAGTTTTTCGTTTCATGGATCCTAGTCCCCAACACTAGTTATCAAACATGTAATCAATTCCTATAAAATCGAGTGTACGTCCGTACGTACTTGAGTAACATAATATTACAGCTGATTTCAGGCATCATCCGTGGATTCCGTGATACTTAAAAAAAAACAGCGTATTATATTTTGGGGTTATGTTTACAACTTCAACCATTAAAATTTCTTCTGAAGTAGATTTTTTTTTAAATATGAGTTATAGGACTGATGTTTGCTATAATACGTTATAAGATTTGCTTTGAGGTTATAAACTGAATATAAATACAACCTTTTATCATACAAGTTTAAAAAAGAGATACCTATTCGTTTAACTTCGGAAACATTCGTACATCTTCGTATAACAAATAAACATATTCGAGTATTAATTTCTTGACTATAATATTAATAACTTCTAAATCATTTGATCTATCAATACGAAATAAAAAGCAGCTATGAGATATCTATCTTTATTTACATAATATAGGCTATAACAAAGTACGTAAATACAAAATTTTAAGAAATAGGCCTACAGTTTTATAATCTTTATAATTGTACACATTTATCGAGTTAAAAAATCAGCATAGTTAGGTAGGCCTAGATAAAATCTGTTGTTTTTAAATAATATTTTTTTAAAACGTTGTATTTCTGATGTGTATCTAATTAATCTGCCTGTGATTGTTCACGGGGGCTTACTAGTTAGTTTATATTTAGAACCATGCGATGATGGTAACTTGGTCACCGCGATGTACATCAGGGAACTAATATAACATACAATAATTTGATCCCCCATCTGAACGTCTGACATTAGTGGAGCAAATTTCCAAAATAAAGTTTATATGTTTTAGGGGGGCACTCCACCATAAAACTGATTTATTTTGTTTTTTCAATCTATCATAACCATAATTTTTTAAGCGTTGGTATAAGTAAGAATTAACTTTTGTCACATTTTCAAGTCCCTACATCCTTCACCCCGTCGAAAGGGGGGGGGGGGGGGGGGGCATTTTCATAAAAAACAAGCATTTACTGTATATGGCATGCCTAACTCAAGAACTATGTAAGTTAGGTTCAAAGTTTTTTTTTACTTTGTAGAGGAAATTGTCTGTATCGGCCTCCAGCATGGAATTGCTATTTTTTAAATAATTTAAAAAAAAACTTAATTTGTTTATTAAAATATTTTTTAAACTAAAAATTTATTATTAATTTAAAAAAATATTTACAGGTAACATTTCTACTATTTTATGCTAGAGGCCATAGAACGAAATGTTATCCTTCAAAATAAAAATAAATCAAGAAGATAGCTCTATAATAGAACTCGAGATATGAACGCCATAGTGATTCAAAACGCGTAAAAATAAAATTTTCGTAAAACAGCCCACGAAGGAAAACAAACGCCACATCAGTTGCTAAGCAAATCTTGCAAGTGTATTTCTTGATATTACTTAGTATGTTTGAATTACACTAAAACTCTCCTGCTCCATAGGTCTTTCCTTCTTTATCTTTCAGTTTTTGTTCACGGTAAGTTCCCATTTTAATTGTGTTGCGTTATAGTGCAAGTTTGAAATTTGTTGGTTTGAAAATTAAAACGAATGACTGAAATCGTCGAACAACTACTTTAAAAATGCACCACACAGCCTTTTATCATTCCAAGTCGTAACCAACCTTTTTACACCTACAAAGGACGGAGGTATAAATAGAAAATTCGAAAAGAAAAGAAACGCTTTCAGTTTTTCACCTTAAAATTTAAACTTCTAAAAAAGCTTTCAGCAAACTACAAGAATACTAACACGATCCAAGAGAGAAGAAAGTGTTAACAAACGAAAACCTACAAAATGTCCTCATCTACTTCAACTGATGACAAAATCGATTTCACAAACCTTCAGGTTAACGTCCTACTGATCTGTTACTATAGAAGAGTAAATCTGTAACAAAAGCGATGCGATACAAACGCTGAAAGCAATTACCTAATATTTACTGGAATCTGACACTGTTTTGCAACCCGTCTGTGCGCGACCTTCCCCATAAACACTCTGAATTTATTGAAATAAAAGTAAACACAAAAATTGTAGCTAACCATAATAACTATATTAATTACATTTGATTTTAATAGGCTGTTTATAACAGTGTTTTTACAATAATTGAATTTGTACCAATCTTACAAAAGAATAATTAAGGGAACGGAAGCAATACTGGGCCACATAGATTGGTACTGTTCAAAACTTACCTTTAAATTTAAATATCACCAAAAGTAGGAATGTTTCAGCTTATCTCTCACAATACACTGGATACCTAGAGGTTAACTCAATAAACCATAGAAATAGATATAATCTTTGGCTTTATTAACCAAAAAAATAAAAAAAGTTTATATGCCCTTAATACAAAAAAAAAAATGAAATTATTGATATGCCCTTAATACAAGAAAAGTTTGAGATTTAAAAGAAAACATATATATTTTATTAAGTTGAATTTAAAAGCCCTCCCCAAAAATAAAAATCAAAAACCCTCCCTTTTAGTAATAATTACAGAATTTATACAGAAAAGATTAACAAGTTACAAGGTTTTAACATGAAATACCATGGATTTGTTTTAAGAATAAATATATATGTCGTTGGCCAACTCTAAAAGGTAATTATAAATAATTGAATAAATAGACAAAATTAATTATGAGACGTCTCTCTATATATAAAAAAAAGGTATATAAATTTCTAATATACAGCCCTTAGGGCTAAGTTCCAAAATGTGCTAGCTTGCTCCTCCCAATTATTAAATACTAACATATCCTATATAGTACACATATACAAAATTACTTTTCAAAATACAGCCTGTTTAACATTTAACACAAAAGAAAAAAACAACTGCAGATCGTTCATATTTTAAATTAAATCCTGTCTTTAACTAAAGCACTGTAGATATATTTTATTATTTTTAAAAGTCCTGTTGGAAAGTAGGCCTTTTCAAGGCGTAGCTGTGGTGTAGGTTATGGCATTGTATAGTTAAATATTCCCTGGAGTTGAACCAGTGTAACTGGTATCCACAAAGGCAAAGGCTTAAAAGAAAATCGTATTATTTAACGACACATCGTCGTTAAGATCGCGACTGAATTATTTAAAATGTAACCACATAACTACAACTTTGCAGCGTCTTAACGGTTTTGTTCGTAACAGGCTAATGGCCGACCTTTCTGGAAGCTCCTATGACAAAGCAAAATTTAACTGACGAGATATAAATCAGCTGTCGATTCTCAGATAAAGTCATTGCCTTATAAAAATAGCAGGGACCGTACGGAGTCGGCGTCTGGCGGAGAAAAGGGAAACTATTTGGAAGTCGGTGAAGGTAGGCAGAAGTTGTAAATGTCGGTAAAAAGTAATATTTAATAAAGAAAAAAAAAATATAGGTGGCGCGAATGTCTAAAAACGTCACAAATTAACAATGAAATATTTATTTTCAAGATTTGAAGATCTGAGATTATAAGGACTCAAGATTTTAAGAACTTAAAATTTTAAGGACTCAAGATTTTAAGAACTTAAAATTTTAAGGACTCGAGATTTTAAGAACTTAAAATTTTAA